>PVKZ01007371.1:0-23846 GCA_004027375.1 Macroglossus sobrinus | reverse complement strand
ACCCTAGGTCTAACCCTAAACCTAAACCTAGCCCTAACCCTTAGCCTAACCCTAAAACTATCCCTAACGCTATCCCTAACACTAACTCTAACGCTACCCGTATCCCTAACACTAACCCTAACCCGAATCCTAACCCTAACCCTAACCCTAAACCTAAACCTAATCCTAACCCTAACCCTAACCTTATCCCTAACCCTAACCCTAAACCTAACCCCAACACTAACCCTAGCCCTAATCCTAACCCTAACCCTATGCCAAACCCTAACCCTAGCCCAAACCTACACATAACCCTAACCCTAACACTAGTACTAGTCCGAGAACTAACCCTAACCCTAACTCTAACTCTAGCACTACTTCTAACTCTAACCCAACCTTAACACTAGCCCTAATCATAGCCCTACACCTAAACCTAATTCTAACACTTGTCCTAGTACTAACCCTCACCCTAAACTGAACCCTAATCCTAACCCTATCCCTAAACATAACCCTAACCCTAACCCTAACCCTAACCCTAACCTCTAACCTTACCCTAGGTGTAGCCATAACCCTAACCCTAACTCTAACCCAAACCCTAACATTATCCCTAGCTCTACCCTAACCCGAACCCAAACCCTAACTCTAACCCTAACCCTAGCACTATCCCTAACCCTAACCCTAAAAATCACCCTAATCTTTACCCTATCCTTAACCCTACCCTAACCCTAAACCTAACCATAACATTAAACGTTACCCTAGGTCTAGCCCTAACCCAAACCCTAACCCTAACTCTACCTCTAACCCTAAGCCTAATCCTAAACCTAGCACTAGCCCTAAACTTAACCCTACCTCTAACATGAGCTGTAACCCTAGCCTTAAACCTAACCCTAACCCTAACACAAGCCCTTAAATTCTCTATATCTCTACCCGAAACCGAAACCTAACCCTAGTTCTAACACTAACACTAACCCTAATCCTAACCCTAACCCTAAATCTATCCTTAACCCAAACCCAAACCCTAACCCTATCCCTAACGCTAACACTAACCCTAACCCTAACTTTAACTCTAGCACTAGTTCTAAGCCTAACCCTAACCCTAACTCTAACACTAACCCTAACCCAAACCATAAACATAACCCTAACCGTATTCCTAACGATAACCATAACCCAAACCCTAAACCTAATCTTAAACCTTCCCCTAAGTCTAACCCTAAACCTAAACCTAACCCTATCCCTAACCCTAATCCAAAACCTAACTTTAACCCTAACCCTAACCCTAACCCTAACCCTAACCCTAAATTTAGCACTACGCTTAGACCTGATCATAACCCTAACCCTAAACCTAATCTAATTCTAACCCTAACCCAAACTCTAGCCCTAGCCCTACACTATCTCTAATACGAGCCTTAAACCTAGCCTTATCCCTAACCCTAAACCTGGCTCGTGCCCTAATCCTAACCTTAACTACAGTCCTAAGCCTAGTCCTAATCCTAAACCTAACCTAACACTAATTCTAGCCCTAACCCTATTCCTTACACTAATCATATTTCCAACTTAACCCTAAAGATAACTTTCAACTTGCACTAACACATACTCAAACCCCAATCATCAAACATAACCTAACCATAAAAGTAATGTGAACCCTAAAAGGGACTATCACTCTACACTTATTTCTAATTATAAACCAAACACAAACAGTACCCATAACCTTAATCCAAACACAAAACCTAATCATAACCTTCATAATACCACTAACACTAATCTAAACCTAACGCTAGCACAAAACCTAAATGTAGACCGAACCCTAACCCTAATCCTAACATTATCTCTAGCTCTACCCTAACGCGAACCCTAACCCCAGCCCTAAGCCACCCGAACCCTAACCCTAACTCTATCCTAACCCTAGCCCTATCCCGAAACCTAACCCTTAACCCTAACCCTAACCCTAACCCTAACCCTAACCCTAACCCTAAACCTAAACATAATCCTAAACCTAAACCTTGCACTAGGCCTAGCCCTAATCTTAACCCTAACCCTAACCTAATTATAATTCTAACCCTAACCCTAACCCTAGCACTAGCCCTAAACTTAACCCTATCTCTAACACGAGGCTTAACCCTAGCCTTAAACCTAACCCTAACCCTCATTCTAATTCTAACTCTATCCCTAACACTAGCAGTAAACTAAACTTCACACAATCTCTAACACGAGCCTTAACCGTAGCCTTAACCCTAACCCTAACCCTAACACTAGCCCTTACCTTAGCCCTAACTTTAACCCTAAACCTAAACCTAATCCTAGTACTAACCCTAATCCTAACCCTAACCTTAGCCCTATCCCTAGCCCTAACACTAACACTACGCTAACATTATCCCTAGCTCTACCCTATCCGAACCCTATACCTAAACTACTTCTAAACCTAACCCTAACCTTATCCCTAACTCTAACCCTAACCCTAACCTTAAAACTTACCATAGATCTAACCTTAACACTTTCCCTAAACCTAACCCTAGCCCTAACTCTAACACTAATCCTAACCCTAACACTATCTCTAACCCTAAGCCTAAATCTATCCCTAACCCTATCCTTAACCCTAACCCTAGTTCCAGTTCTAACTCTAACCCTAGCTCTAACCCTAACCATAACCCTAACGCTAATCAATACCCTAAACCTAACCCTAACCCTAACCATAACCATAACCCTAACCCTATTTCTAACCCTAACCCAACCCTAACCCTAACCCTAACCTTAAAACTTACACTGGGTGTAGCCCTAACACTAACCCTAACCCTAAACATAACCCTAGGTCTAATCCTAACCTAAACCCTAACCCTAACCCTAACATTATCTATAGCTCTACCCGCATCCGAACCATAAGCCTACTTCTAACCATAACCGAAACCCTAACGTTAACCCTAACCCAAAACTTATACTTAACATTAACCATAGCCCTAAGCCTAACCCAAGACTAACATTATGCCTAACCTACCCTAACCCGAACCCTAACCCTAGCCCTAATTTAAAACCTAACCCTAAACCGAACCCTAACCCTAACACTATCCCTAACCAACACCCTAACCCTAACCCTCACCCTAAATTTAAAACTTACCTAGGTCTACCCCTAACCCTAACACGAGCCCTAACCATAACCCTAAACCTATCTCTAACCCAACCCTAACCTAACCCTAACACTAATATTAATACTTACCCAAGGTCTAACCCTAATCCAAACCCTAATTCTAACCCTAGTACTAGGCCGAGAACTAAACCTAAGCCAAACTCTAACTCTAGCACTAGTTCTAACCCTAACACTGTCCCTAACCATAGCCCTAAACCTAACCCTAAACTTAACCCTAGTCCTAGTACTAACGCTAATCCTAAGTCTAACCCTAACCCTAAACCTAACCCTAACCATAACCCTAACCTTAAAACTTACCCTAGGCGTAACACTAAACGTAACCCTAACCCTAACCAAATTCCTAACCCTAACATTATCCCTAGCTCTACTCTAACCCGAACCCTAAGCCTATCTCTAACCCTAAACCTATGCTAACCCTAACCTTAAACATTACACTAGGTCTAACCCTAAGCCGAACCCTAGCCTTAAACCTATCCCTAAACCTAAACCAAACCCTAACACTAACCCTAACTCTAACCCTAACCCTAACCCTAACCCTAGTCCTAGTACTAACCCTAACCCTAAAACTAACCCTAACACTAATCCTAACCTTAACCCTAACCATAACCCTAACCCTAATCCTAACCCTAAACCAAACCCAAACACTAACCCTAACCCTAACCCAAACCCTATCCATAACCTTAACCCTAAACCTAGCACTAGGCGTAGCCCTTATCTTAACCCTAACTCTAATATTAACCTTAACCCTAACCCTAACCCTAACCCTAACCCTAACCATATTCTTACCCTAGGTCTAACCCTAACCATAACCGTAACCCAACCCTAACCCTATCCCAACCCTAACATTATCCCTAGCTCTACTCTAACCTGATGCTAACCCTAGCCCTATCTTAAAGCCTAACCCTAACCCTAACACTAACCCTATCCCTAACCCTATCCCTAACCCTAACCCTAGCCTAAACTTAAACCTTACCCTACGAGTAGCACTATCCCTAGCCTTATTCCTAACCCTAACTCTAAACCTAACCCTAACCCTAACCCTAGCCCTAACCCAATTCCTAACCTTAACTCTAACCCTAACCCTAACCTAACCCTAACCTTAAACCTTACTCTAGGTCTAAATCAAACCCTAAACCTAGCCCTAACCCTAACCTTAAACCTAACCCTAACCATAACCCTATCCTTACCCCAACCCTAATCCTACCCTTAACCTTAAAACTTACCCTAGGTCTGACCCTAAACCTTACCCTAGCCCTAACCCTAACCCTAACCGTAACCCTAACCCTATCTCTAACCCAACACTAACCTAACCCTAACCCAAAACTTAAAACTTACTGTAGGTCTAACCCTAAACCTGCCCTAAATCTAACACTCACCGTAACCCTAACCAAAACCTTAACCCGCTCCCTACACCTAACCCTAACCCTAAACCTATCCCTAACCTTAAACCTTATCCTGGGTCTAGCCCTAACCCTAACCCTAGCCCTAACCCTAACCCTAACCCTAACCCTTACCCTAACCCTAATCCTAACCCTAACCCTAACCCTATATCTAACCCAACCCTATCCCTAACCCTAACCCTATCCCTAAACCTAGCACAAGGCCCTGCCCTAATCTTAACACTAACCCTAACCCTAATTCTAATTCTAACCCTAACCCTAACCCTAACCTTAACCCTAACCCTAACCCTAGCACTAGCCATAAACTTAATCATATCTCTAACATGATCCTTAACCTTAGCCTTAATCATAAAACTAACCCTATTTTAATTCTAACCCTAAACCTAACCCTAACCCTAAACCTAACCTTAAACCTTACCCTAGGTGTAGCCCTAACTCTAACTTTAACCCTAACTCTACACCTAACCATAACATTATCCCTAGCTATATTCTAACCCGAACCCTAACCCTAACCCTAACCCTAACTCTAGCCCTAACCCTAACCCTAGATCTAGCCTTAACCCTAACCCTATCCCTAAACCTAGCACTAGGCCCTGCCCTGATCTTAACACTAACCCTAACCCTAATTCTTATTCTAACCATAACCCTACCCTAGCACTAGCACTAAACTTAATTCTATCTCTAACATGAGCATTAACCTTAGTCTTAAACCTAAAACTAACCCTAATTCTAATTCTAACCGTAACCCAAACCGTCGCACTAGCCCTAACCTTAACCCTATCTCTACGACAAGCCTTAATCCTAGCCTTAACCCTAACCCTAAACCTGGATCGTGCCTTAATCACAACCTTAACTCCAGCCATAAGCCTAGTCCTAATTAACCCTAACATAACCCTAGTTCTCGCACAAACTGCAAACCTAATCCTAAACGTAACTCTAACCCTAAACTAACGGAAAACATAACCCTAACCCAGAGCCTACCCTAACCCTATCCCTAAACATAAACCTAACCTTAACACTAACCCTAACCCTAACCCTAACCCTAACCCTAAGGCAAACCCAAACACTACCCTCACCCTAACCCTAACCCTATCCGTAACCCTAACCCTAAACCTAGCACTAGGCGTAGCCCTAATCTTAACCCTAACTCTATCCCTAACCCTAACCCTAACCCTAACCCTAATCCTAACCCTAACCTTAACCTTAAACCTTACCCTAGGTCTAGCCCTAACCCTAACCATAGCCCTAACCCTAATCCTAATCCTAACCTTAAACCTTACCTAGGTGTAGCAATAACTCAAACCCTAACACTAAATCTATTCCTAAACCTAACATTATCCCTAGCTCTGCTCTAACCCTAACCCTAACAATATCTAATCCTAACCCTATCCCTAACCCTAACCCTAAACTTAAACCTTACCCTAGTTCTAAACCTAACCCTTATTCTAGCCCTATTCCTAACCCTAAACTAACCCTAACCCTAACTCTAACCCTAACCCTAGTTGTGGTCGTAACCCTAACCATAACCCTAGTACTAGGCCTGGAACTAACCCTAACCCTAAATCTAATTCTAGCACTAGTTCTTACCCTAATCAAAACCCAAGCACTGGCCCTAACCATAACGCTAACCCTAACCCTAATTCTAACCCTAGACCTAGTACTTACCCTAACCCTAAACCTAACCCTAGACCTAACCCTAACCCTAACCCTAAACCTAACACTAACCCTAACCGTAACCCTAACGGTAAACCTAGCCCTAGGCATAGCGCTAATCTTAACCCTAACACTAACGCTAACCCGAACCCTAACCCTAACCCTAGTTTAACCCTAACCCTAGTTCTAGCCCTAACCTTAACCCTAACCCTATACCTAGCACTATACCTATCCCTGATCTTAACCCTAACCCTAAGCCTAATTCTAATTCTAACCCTAACCCAAACACTAGCACTAGCCCTAGACGTAACCCTGTCTCAAACATGTGCCTTAACCCTAGCCTTAACCCTAAACTTAACCCTAACACTACCCCTAAAATTATCCCTATCTCTACCCAAACCCGAACCCAAACCGTAGTTCTAACCCTAACCATAACCATAACCCTAACCTTAACCCTATCTCTAACCCTAAACTAGCACTAGCCCTAAACTTCATTCTATCTCTAACACGAGCCTAACCCTAGCCTTAACCCTAAACCAAAGCCTAATTCTAATTCTAACCCTAACCCAAACCCTAGCAGTAGCCGTAAATGTAACCCTGTCTCTAACATGAGCCTTAACCCTAACCCTAACCATAACACTACCCTAAAATTATCCCTATATCTACCTGAACCCGAACCCTAACCCGAGATCTAACACTAACCCTAACCCTAACCCTAACCCTAACCCTAACCCTAACCCTAACCCTAACCCTAAACCGATCCTTAACCATAACCCTAACCCTAATCCTTACCATAATCCTAACATTATGCCTAGTTCTACCATGAACGGAACCCTAACCGTAGCCCTAAAACAAACCCTAACCCTAACCCTAACCCTAACCCTAACCCTATCCCTAACCCTACCCGTAACCCTAACCCTAAAACTAGCCCTATCCGTAACCTAAATCTAACCCTATTCCTAACCCTTGGTTTAGCCCTAACTTAACCCTATCCCTAACACTAATTCTTATTCTAACCCTAACCCTAACCCTTGAACTAGCCCTAAACTTAACCCTATCTCTAACACGAGACTTAACCCTAGCCTTAACCCTAACCATAAACCTGGCTCGTGCCCTAATCCTAACCTTAACTCCAGCCATATACTTAGTCCTAATTTTAACCCTAACCTAACCCTAGTTCTAGCCCTATCCCTAAACCTAACACTAATCATATTTCTAACGTAACCCTAAACCTAATTTAAAGCATACACTAAAACATACTCAAACCCCAAACTTCAAACATACCTAACCATAAAAGTAATGTGAACCCTATAAGGGTCTTTCACTATACACTTATTTCTAATAATAAACCAAACAGAAACAGTACCCATAAATTTAACCATAAACAGAAACAGTACCCATAAATAATCCAAACCCAAAACCTACTCATAAACTTCAATCTAACACTAACGCTAATGTAAACCTAACGCTAGTACAAATCTAAACCTAGACCAACCCTAAACCTAACCCTAAACATAACCCTAGGTCTAATCCTAACCCAAACACTAACCCTAACCTTAACGCTAACCCTAACTCTAAACCTATTTTTAACCCTCATCCTAATACAAACCCTAACCCTAAACTAACATTATCCCTAGCTATATCCTAACCAGAACCCTAACTCTAGGCCTAACCCAAACCCTAAACCTAACCCTAAACCTAACCCTAACCCTAACCCTAACATAAACCCTAACCATAACCCTAACCCTAACCCTAAACCTAACCCTAAACCTAACCCTAACCCTAACCCTAACCCTATTTCTAACCCTAACCCTAACCTTAAAACTTACCCTAGGTCTAGCCCTAACCCTAACCCTACACCTAACCCTAAACCTAACCCTATCTCTAACCCTAACCCTAAACCTCAACCTAACCTAACCCTAAATCTTACTCTAGGTCTAACCCTAATCCTATCCCTAACCCTAAATCTAACATAACCCTAACCCTATTTTTAAACCTAGCACTAGGCCCTGCCCTAATCTTAACACTAACCCTAACCCTTATTCAAATACTAAACCTAACCCTAATGCTAGCACTAGCCCTAAACTTAACCCTATCTCTAACATGAGCCTTAACCCTATGCTTAACCCTAACCCTAACCCTAATGCTAGCATTATCCCTAGCTCTACTCGAACTCGAATCCTAACCCTAGATCTAATCCTAAATCTAACACTAACCCTAACCATAACCATAACATTCTCCCTAGCTCTACCCGAAGCCGAACCCTAACCCTAGTTCTAACCCTAACCCTAAACCTAACCCTAACCCTAGCCATAACCCTACCCTTAACCCTAACTCTAACCCTAGCCCTAACCCTAACCCTAACCCTAAAAAAAACCTAACTCTAACCCTAACACTAACACTAAACTTAGCACTAGCCCTAAACTTAACCCTATCTCTAACACGAGCCTTAACCCTATGCTTAACCCTAACACTAACCCTAACGCTAGCATTATCCCTAGCTCTACCCGAACGCGAATCCTAACCCTAGTTCTAACCCTAACCCAACCCTAACCCTAACCCTAACATTCTCCCTAGCTCTACCCGAACACGATCCCTAACCCTAGTTCTAACCCTAACCCTAAACCTAACCCTAATCCTAGCCCTAACCCTACCCCTAATTCTAATTCTAACCCTAGACCTAACCCTAACCCTAACCCTAAACAAAAACCTAACTCTAACCCTAACCCTAACACTAAACTTAGCACTAGCCCTAAACTTAACCCTATCTCTAACACAAGCCTTAACCCTAGCCTTAACCATAAACCTAACCCTAATTCTATTTCTAACCCTAACCCAAACCCTAGCACTAGCCCTAAAATGATATCTATCTCTAAGACGAGCCTTAATTCTAGCTTCAACCCTCACCTTAACCATAACACTTGCCCTCAAATTATCTCTAACTCTACCCGAACCTGAAACCTAACCCTAGTTCTAACCCTAAACCTAACCCTAACCCTAAGACTAACCCTATCCCTAAACATAACCCTAACCCTAACCCTAGGCTTAAACCTTACCCTAGGTGTGGCACTAACACTAGCCCTAACCCTAACCCTAACCGTAACCCTAACCTAATTGTAACCCTAACCCTAAGACTAACCCTATCCCTAAACCTAACCCTAACCCTAACCCTAACCTTAAACCTTAGCCTAGGTATAGCACTAACCCTAGCCCTAACCCTAACCCTTAACGTAACCCTAAACCTAACCCTAACCCTAACGCTAACCGTAAACGTAACACCAACCCTAAACCAAGGACTGGGCGTAGCCCTAATCTTAAACCTAACTCTAATCGTTACCTCTAACCCTAACCCTAACACTAGCACTAACCTTAGCCCTAACTTTAACCCTAAACCTAAACCTAGTCCTAGTACTAACCCTAATCCTAACCCTAACCTTAGCCCTATCCCTAGACCTAACCCGAACCCTAAACCTAACACTAGCCTTATCCCTAACGTAATTCTAACCCTATTCCTAAACCTAGGTTTAGCCCTATGTTAACCCTAATTTGTAACACTAATTCTAATTCTAACACGAACCCTAACCCTAGAACTAGCCCAAAACTTAACCCTATCTCTAACACGAGTCTTACACTAGCCTTAACCCTCACCCTAAACCTGACTCGTGCCCTACTCCTAACCTTATCTCCAGCCCCATGCCTAGTCCTAACACTAACCCTAATCTAACCCTAGTTCTAGACCTAATCCTAAAACTAACACTAATCATATTTCTAACGTAACCCTAAACCTAATTTTAAACTTGCACTAACACATACTCAAACCTCAAACTTCAAACAAAACCTAACCATAAAAGTAATGTTAACCCTAAAATGGACTCTCACCCTACACTTATTTCAAATTATAAACCAAACACAAACAGCACCCAAAATCTAAATCCAAACATAAAATCTAATCATAACCATCAATCTAAAACTAATGCTAATCTTCACCTAACGCTAGCACAAAACCTAAACCTAGACCGAACCCTACCACTACCCTAAACATAACCCTAGGTCTAATCCTAACCCAAACCCTAACCCTAACCCTAACCCTAACCCTAACCCTAACCCTAACCCTAACCCTGACCCTAACCCTAACCCTAACATTAACCCTAGCTCTACCCGCATCCGTCCCTAAACATACTTCTAAACCTAACCCTAACGCTAACCCTAACCCTAACCCTAAACTAACTCTAAACCTTTCCTTAACACTAACCCTAACCCTAAACCTAAACCTAAACTGACATTATCCCTAGCTCTACCCTAACCCGAAACCTAAGCCTAGCCCTAACATAAACCCTAACCCTAACCCTAACCCTAACCCTAACCCTAACCCTAACCCCAGCCTACCCCTAAAACTAACCCTAACCCTAACCCTAAACCTAACCCTAACCCTAACCCTAAACCTAAGCCTAACCCTAATCTAACCCTAACCCTAAACCTAACCCTAATCCTATCCCTAACCATAACCCAAACCCTAACCCTAACCCAAGCCCGACCCTAAACCTAACCCTAACCCTAGCCTTAACACTACCCCTAACCCTAACCCTAAACCTAATACTAAACCTAAACTTAACCCTAACCCTAACCTAACCATAACCCTAACCCTAGGCCTAACCCTAACCCTAGTTCTAGCCCTAACCCTAACCGGAACCCGAAACCTAGGACTAGGCCAAGCCCTAAACTTAACCCTAACCCTAACCTTAATACTAATTCCAACCCTAACTCTAAACATAGCACTAGCCCTAAACTTAATTCTATCTCTAACACGAACCTTAACCCTAGCCTTAACCGTAAACCTAAGCCTAATTTTAATTCTAACGCTAACCCAAACCCTAGCACTGGCCCGAAACGTAACCCTGTCTAACATGAGCCTTAACCCTAGCCTTAACCCTATCCCTAACCCTAACACTAGCCCTAAAATTATCCCTATCACTACCCGAACTCGAACCCAACCTTAGTTCTCACCCTAACCCTAATCCTAACCCTAAACCTAACCCTAACCCTATCTCTAACCCGACAGTAACCTAACCGTAACCCTAACCTTAAAACTAACGCTAGGTCTAACCCTAACGCTATCCCTAACCCTAACATTAACCCTAACCCTAACCATAACCCTACCCTATCCCTAAACCTAACCCTAACCCTAACCAAACCCTAAACTTAAACCTTACCCTAGGTCTAGACCTAACCCAAACCCTAGCTCTAACCCTAACCCTATCCCTAACCCTAACCCTACTCTAAACCTAGCACTAGGCCCTGCCCTAATCTTAACACTAACCCTAACCCTAATTCTAATTCTAAACCTAACCCTCACCCATGCACTAGCCCTAAACTAAATGCTATCTCTAACATGAGCCATAAACTTAGCCTTAAACCTAAAACTAACCCAATTTCTAATTCTAAACCTAACGCAAACCCTAGCTGTAGCCCTAAATATAACCCTGTCTCTAACATGAGCCTTAACCCGAGCCTTAACCCTAACCCTACCCTTAACACTAGCCCTATAATTATCCCTATCTCTACTGGAACCCGAACCCTAACCTTATTCTAACCCTAACAATAACCCTATCCCTAAACTTAACCCTAAAGCGATCCTTAACCATAACCCTAACCCTAACCCGTACCATAATCCTAACATTATCCCTAGCTCTACCTTAAACCGAACCCTAACCGTAGCCCTAAAACAAACCCTAACCCTAACCCTAACCCTAACCCTAACCCTAACCCTAACCCTAACCCTAACCCTAACCCTAACCCTAACCCTAGCACTAGCCCTAAACTTAATTCTATATCTAACACGAGCTTTAACCCTAGCTTTAACCCTAAACCTAACCATAACACTAGCCCTAAAATTATCCCTATCTCTACCCGAACCCGAACCCTAACCCGAGTCTAACACTAACCCTAACCCTAACCGAAATCCTAACCCTAAACCGATCCTTAACCATGACCCTAACCCTAACCCTTACCATAATCCTGACATTATCCCTACCTCTACCTTAAACCGAACACTAACCGTAGCCCTAAAACAAATCCTAACCCTAACCCTAACCCTAACCCGAGCCCTACCCTACCCCTAACCCTAACCCTAACACTAGCCCTATCCCTAACCTAACTCTAACCCTATCCTTAACCCTAGGTTTAGCCCTAACTTAACCCTAACACTAACACTAATTCTTATTCTAACCCTACGCCTAACCCTAGAACTTGCCCTATAATTAACCCTATCTCTAACATGAGACTTAACCCTAGCCTTAACCCTAACCCTAAACCTGGCTCGTGCCCTAATCCTAACCTTAACTCCAGCCATAAGCCTAATTCTAATTTTAAACCGTACCTAAAATTAGTTCTAGCCCAAACCCTAATCCTAACACTAATCATATTTCTAATGTAACCCTATACCTAATTTAAAACATGCACTAAAACATACTCAAACCTAAGCTTTAAACAAAATCTAACCATAAAAGTAATGTGAACCCTAAATGGAACTCTCACTATACACTTATTTCTAATTATAAACCAAACACAAACAGTACCCACAACCTTAATCCAAACACAAAACATAATCATAACCTTCAATCTAACACTAAGCTAATCTAAACCTAACGCCAGCACAAAACCTAAACATAGACTGTAACCTAACCCTAACTGTAAACATAACCCTAGGTTTAATCCTAACCCAAACCCTAACCCTAACACTAACCCTAACCCTAACATTATCCCGAGCACTACCTGCATCCAAACCCTAAACCTAGTTCTAACCATAACCCTAACGCTAACGCAAACCCTAACCCTAAACCTATTTTTAACCCTAACCCAAACTCTAACCCTAACCCTAAACTAACATTATCCCTAGGTCTACCCTAACCCGAATCCTAACCCTAGTCCTAACACAAACCCTAACCCTAATCCTAACCTAACCCTAACCCTAATCCTAACACTAACCCTAACCCTAACCCTAAACCTAGCCCTAACACTAACCCTAACCCTAAACCAAAACCTAACTCTATGCCTAACCCTAAACTTACCAGTAGCCCTAAACTTAACCCTATATCTAACATGAGACTTAACCCTAGCCTTTACCATAACCTTAAACCTGACTCGTGCCCTAATCCTAACCTTAACTCCAGCCCTAAGCCTAGTCCTAATCCTAACCCAAACCTAACCCTAGTTCTAACCCTAACCCTATTCCTTACACTAATCATATTTCTAACGTAACCCTAAACCTAACTTTAAACTTGCTCTTACACATACTCAAACCCCAATCTTCAAACAAAACCATACCATAAAAGTATTCTTAACCCTAAAAGGGACTCACACTCTACACTAATTTCTAATTATAAACCAAACACAAACAGTACCCATACCCTTAATCCAAACACAAAACCTAATCATAAACTTCTATCTAAGACTAAAGCTAATTAAACCTAACGCTAGCACAAAACCTAAACCTAGACGGAACCCTAACCCTAACACTAAACCTAACCCTAGGTCTAATCCTAATTCAACCCCTAACCCTAACCCTAACCCTAACCCTAAAATTATCCCTAGGTCTACCCAAACCCAAACCCTAACCCTAGCCCTAACCCAAACCCTAACCTGAACTCTAACCCTAACCCTAACCCTAGCCCTAAAACTACACCTACCCCTAACCCTAACCCTAGCACTAACCCTAACCCTAACCCAAACCAGAACTTTAACCCTAACGCTAACGTTATCCCTAACACTAACCCTAACGCTAACCCTAACCATAAACTTAAACCTTTCGCTAGGTCTAGCCCTAACCCTAAACTTAGCCCTAATCCTAACCTTAACCCTAACCCTAAACCTAGCCCGAACCCTAACCCTAAACCTAAACCAAAACCTTACCATAACCCTAATTTTAACCCTAAACTTAGCACTAGCCCTAAACATAACCCTATCTCTAACACGAGACTTAACCCTAGCCTTAACCTTAACCCTAACACTTATACTAACCCTAAGCTTAGCCCTATTTCTAGACTAACCCGAACCCTAACCCTAACACTAGCCATATCCCTAACCTAACTGTAACCCTATTCTAACCCTAGGTTAAGCCCTAACCTTAACACTAACCCTAACACTAATTCTAATTCTAACCCAAACCCTAACCCTAGAACTAGCCCTAACTTAACCCTATATCTAGCACGAGCCTTAACCCTAGCCTTAACCCTAAACCTAACCCTAATTTTAATTCAGACCCTAACCCAAACCCTAGCACTAGCCCTAAACTTAACCCTATCTCTAACACGAGCCTTAACCCTAGCCTAAATCCTAACGCTAACCCTAACAATAGCACTAAAATTATCTCTAGCACTACCCGAACCTAAATTCTAACCCTAGTTCTTACCCTAACCCTAACCCTAACCCTAAAGCTCTCCTTAACCCTAAACCTAACCCTAACCCTAACCATAATCCTAACATTATCCCTAGCTCTACCCTAACCCGAACCCTAACTGTAGCCCTAAGCCAAACCCTAACCCTAACCCTTACCCTAACCATAACCCCAATCCTAAACCAAAACCTAACCCTAACACTAACCCTAACCCTAACCTTAAACCTTCCCCTAGGTATAACCCTAAACCTAACCCTAGTTCTAACCCTAACCCTAACACTATCCCTAAACCTAACCCTAAACCTATCCTTAACCCTAACCCTAACCCTATCCCTAACCTAACCCTAACTATATCACTAGCTCTACCCTATCTCGAACCCTAACCCTATCCCTAACCTTAACCCTAACACTAACACTAATTTTAACCTTAATCATTACCCTAGGTCTAGCCCTAACCCTAACCCTAGCCCTAACTCTAACCCTAACCCAAACCCTAACCCTGATCCTAGTACTAGCCCTAAACTTAACCCTATCTCTAACACGAGCCTTAACTGTAGCCTTAAACATAAACCTAACCCTAATTCGAATTCTAACCCTAACCCTAACCCTAGCACTAGCCCTAAACTTACCCTATCTCTAACATGAGACTTAACCCTAGCCTTAACCCTAACCCTAAATCTGGCTCGTGCCCTAATCCCAACCTTAACTCCAGCCATAAGCCTAGTCCTAATTTTACCCCTAACCTAACCCTAGTTTTAGCCCTAACACTAAACCTAACACTAATGATAATTTTAACGTAACCCTAAAACTAATTTTAAAATTGCACTAACACATACTCAAAACACAAACCTCAAACAAAATCTAACCGTAAAAGTAATGTTAACCCTAAAAGGGACTCTCACTCTCGACATATTTCTATTTATAAACCAAACACAAACGGTACCCATAACCTTAATCCAAACACAAAACCTAATCATAACCATCAATCTAGCACTAACGCTAATCTAAACCTAACACTAGCACAAAACCTAAACCTAGACCGAACCCTAACCCTAACCCTAAGTCTAACCCTAGGTATAATCCTAACCCAAACCCTAACACTAAACCTAACCCTAACCCTAATATTATCTCTAGCTCTACATGCATCCGACCCCTAAACCTAGTTGTAACCCTAATCCTAACTATAACGCTAACCCTAAACTAAACCTATCCTTAACCCTAACCCTAACCCTCACCCTAGCTAACATTATCCCTAGCTCTACTGTAACCGAACCCTACACCTAGCCCTAATCCAAAGCCTAACCCTAAACCTAACCATAACCCTACCCCGAAGCCTAACACTAACCCTAACCTAATCCTAACCCTAACCCTAGCCCTAAACCTAACCCTAACCCTAACCCTAACCCTAACCCTAACCCTAACCCTAAACCTAACCCTAACTCTAAACCTAACCCTGTCTCTAAACCTAACCTTAAACCTAACCCTTGCCTTAAGCCTAACCATAGTTCTAGCCCTAACCCTAACCCTAACCCCAAACCTAGGACTAGGCCTAGCCCTAATCTTACCCTGACCCTGACACAAATTCTAATTCTAACCCTAACACTAACCCTAGCACTAGCCCTAAACTTAATTCTATGTCTAACACAAGCCTTAACATTAGCCTTAACCCTCTACCTAAGCCTAATACTAATTCTAACCCTAACCGAAACCCTAGCACTAGAGCTAAACTTAACCCTGTCTCTAACATGAGCATTAACCCTAGCCTTTACCCTAACCCTAAACCCTAACACTAGCCCTAAAATTATCTCTAGCTCTACCCGAACCCGAACGAAAACGCTAGTTTGAACCCTAAACCTAACCCTAACCCTAACCATAACCATAACCCTAAATCGATTCTTACCCACAACCCTAACCCTAACCCTTACCATAATCCTAAAATAATGCATAGCTCTACATTAAACCGAACCCTAACCGTAGACCTAATACAATACCTAACCCTAACCCAAACCCTAACCCTAAAACTAACATTATCCCTAGCTCTACGCTAACTTGAACCCTAACCCTAGCTCTAGCCCAAACCCAAACGCTAACCTAATCCTAACCCTAACCCTAACCCTAATTCTAACCCTAACCCTAACCCTAACCTTAAACCTAACCCTAGGTCTAACCCTAAACCTAACCCTAGCTCTAACCCTAACCCTAAACCTAAACCTAAACAAAAACATAACCCTAGCCCTAACCCTAACCCTAAAATTAACCTATTTCTAACCCTAACCCTAACCCTAACTGTAACCCTAAACCTAACCCTAACTCTATACCTAACCCTAAGACTAACTCTAACCCTAACCCTAACCCTAACGCTAACACTAACCATAACCTGAAACGTTACGCTAGGTCTAACCCTAACACTAACACTAGCCCTAACCCTAACCCTAAACCTAATTCAAACCCTAACCATAGCCCAACCATACACCTAACCCTAACCCTAAACATAGCCCTAATCCTAAACCTAACCCTAATCCTAACCCTAAACCTAACCCTAACCCAACCCTAAATCTATGATTTTTCTAGCCCTAACCCTAAGCCAAACATTAGTACTAGGCCGAGACTAATTCTACCCCTAACTCAAACTCTAGCACTAGTTCTAACTCTAACCAAAACCTTAACACTAGCCCCAACCATAGCCCTACCCGTAACGCTAACTCAAACCCTAATCCTAGTACTAACCCTAAACCTAACCTTAACCCTAAACCTAACCCTATCCCTAAACCTAACCCTAACCCTAACCCAAACCGTAACATTATCCCTCGCCTACCCTAACCCGAACCCTAACCCTAGCCCTAACTCTAACCCTAAACCAAAACCTAACACTAACCCTAACCCAAATGCTAGCCCTAAACATAACCCCAACCCTAACCCTAACGCTAACCCTAGCACTAACACTAAACCTAACCCTAACCCTAGGCCTAGCCCCACCCTAATCTTAACCCTAACCCTAACAATAGCACTAACCCTAACCCTAACTCTAACCCTCACCCTAAACCTTATCCTATCCCTAACCCTAACCCTAACCCTAACACTAACCATAACATTAAACGTTACCCTAGGTCTAGGCCTAACCGTGACCCTAACGCTAACTATAACCCTACACCTATACTTACCACTAGCCCTAAACTTAACCCTATCTCTAACAGGACCTTAACCCTAGCCTTAACCCTAACCCTAATCCTATCCCTAAACCTAACACTAACGCTAACCCTACAATAGCCCTAAAAATTATCCCTCGATCTACCCTAACCCAAAACCTAACCCTAGTTCTAACACTAACCCTAACACTAGCTTTAACCCAAACCGTAACCCTAACCCTAACCCTAACCCTAACACTAACACTAACCTTAAACCTTACCCTAGGTCTAACCGTAAACCTAACCCTAGGCCTATCCCTAAACGTAACCCTATCCCTAAACCTAACACTAACCCTAACCCTACACTAGCCCTAAAATTATTCCTCAATCTACCCGAACCCGAACTCTAACCCTAGTTCTAACCCTAAACCTAAACCTAGCCCTAACCCAAACTGTAAACCTAACCCTAACCCTAACCCTAACCCTAGCCCTAGGCCTAAACCTAAAACTAACCCTAAACCTAACCCTAATCCTATCCCTAGCCCTAACCCTAACCCTAATCCTATCTGGGGTGCTAACCCTAACCCTAGCCCTAGCCCTAACACTAATCCATACCCTAACCCTAAACCTAACCCTAACCCAAACTCTAACACCAACCCTAACCCTAATCCTATTTGTAGCTCTAGCCTTAACCCTAAACCTAACCCTAACCCTAACTCTAACCATAAGCAAAACCATAACCCTATCCCGGGCCATAAACCTAGCACTATCCCTAACCCTAACCCTAACCCTAACCCTAACTGTACACTAACCCTAACATTAACCCTAACCCTAACCCTAAACCTAATCCTATCCCTAACCCCAACCCTAACCCTAACCTAGCCCTAGCCCTAAACCTAAACCTATCCCTAATCCTAATGCTAACCTTAACTCGAACACTAACTGTAACCCTTATTCTATCGTAGCTTTAGCCCTAACCCGAACCCTAACCCTAAACCTAAACCTAATCTTAGCCATAGCCCTAACCATAATCGTAAACTTAACCCTATTTCGGGCCCTAACCCTAACCCTAGACCTAGCCATAACCCTAACCCTAAACCTAACCCTAACCCTAACCGTAACCCTAAACTTAGCCGTACCCCTAACCCTTACCCTAACCCTACCCTAACCCCAACCCTAACCCTAAACCTAACCCTAGCCTTAACCCTAACCCTAACCCTAACCCTAGCCTTAACCCTAACCCTAACCCTAACCCTAACCCTAACCCTAACCCTAGCACTAGCCCTAAACCTAACCCTAACCCTAACCCTAACCCTAACCCTAACCCTAAGCCTAACCCTAACCCTAACCCATATTTTAGCCCTACCCTAACAGTAACCCTAACCCAAACCCTATCGCGGGCCCTAACCCTAACCCTAGCCCTAGCCCTAACCCTAATCCTAACCCTAACCCTAAACCTAACTCTAAAACTAACCCTAACCCTAATCCTATTCGTAGCTCTAGCCCTAACCCTTATCCAAACCCTAACCTAACCCTTATCTTAGCCCTAGCCCTAACAGTAACCCTAACCCTAACCCTATCGCGGGCCCCAACCCTAACCCTAACCCTAGCCATAACCCTAATTCTAAACCTAAACCAAACCCTAGCCTTAGCCCTAACGCTAACCCTAATCGTAAATCTAACCCTAACCCTACTCGAGCCCTAACCCTTAACCTAAACATAGCTCTAGCACTATACTTATTCCTAACCTAAACCCTAGTCCTAAAAAGAAGCCTAACCCTAACTCTACACTTAGCCCTTATCCTAATTTTAATACTTACCCTAGTCCTAGCCCTATCCCTAATCTTAAAACTAATCCCAGGCCAAAGATTAAAAATAATGTTAACAAATACTGTAACTCAAAATTTAAGTCCCGGGCAAACCCTAAAGATGAAACTAACCGTAACGCTAACACTAACACTAGCCCTAGTTCTAACTGGAACCCTAGGCATAGCCTTAATCCTAAGCGTTACTCTAACCCAAACCCGAACCCTAACCCTAACCTTAACCCTAACACTAACCCAAACCCTACTCCTAGCTCTACCCCAAACCCAAACCCTAACGCTAAAACTATCACTAACCCTAACCCTAAGTCTAAGCCTAACCCTAACCCTAACCCTAACCCTAGCCGTAGCCCTAAACCTAACCCAAAACCTAACTCTAATCCTAAACTAGCCCTAGGATAACCCTAACACTAATCGCAGGCCAAAGTTTCACAGTAATGTTAGTCGATACTGTAACTCTAAAATTATTTCCAGTATTAACTCATAAGATAACACTAACCCTAAATCTAAACCTAAACCTAGCACTCGGCCTAGCTCTAATCCTAACACTTTACTTAGCCCTAATTCTAACTCTAACCGTAAACGTAGTTCTAACCCTATCTCTAACCTAAACCTAACCCAAGGTTTTGGCCTAACCCTTACCCTAACCGTAACCCTAACCCTAACCCTAACCCTAACTGTAACACCAACCATAACCATAACCCTATTCGTAGCTCCAGACGTAACCCTGACCCTATTCCTAACAGTAACACTAACATAAAACCTTACCTTAACCCTAACCCTATTCCGGGTCCTAACCCTAACCCTAGCCCTAGCCCTAACCCTAATGCTAACCCTAAAGCAAACCCTAACCTTAGCCCTAGGCCTAAACTTAACCCTAAACCTAACCCTATACCGGGCCCTAAAGCAAACCCAAGCCCTAGCCCTAACCCTAACGCTAAACCTAGCCCTAGCCCTAAACCTAACCCTAACCCTAAGTCTAATCCTAAACTAGCCCTAGGCCTAACCCGTAACCCTAACACTAATCCTAGGCCAACATTTCACAGTATTTTTAATCGATACTGAAACTCTAAACTTCTTCCCAGTTTTAACCCATAAGATAACATTAACCCTAACTCTAACAGTAACCCTAGCCCTCGGCCTAGACCTAACCCTAACTCTATACCTAGACCTAATTCTAACTCTAACTGTAACCGTAGTTCTAACCCTATCCCTAACCCTAAACCTATCCCACGGTTTAGGCCTAACCCTAATCCTAAAACTAACCCAAGCCCTAACCCTAAACTTAACACTAATTGAAACCCTAAATCTAACCCAAGCCCTAGCCCTAACCCTAACCCTAACCCTAATAGCCCTAAACCTAACCGTAACCCTAACCTTAACCCTATCACTAACCCTAACACTAACCCTAACCCTAAACCTAACCCTAAACCAAAACCTATCCGTAACCTTAAGCCTAGCCATAGACCTAACCCTAATCCTAAATCTAACCCTAACCCTAACCCTAACACTAACCCTAACACTAAACCTAGCCTTCGCTCTAAATCTAACTCTAAACTTAACCAAGCCCTAGCTCTAACCGTACCCCTTAACCTAACCCAAACCCTAACCCTATCCATAACCCTAACAGTAACCCTAGCCTTAGCCCTAACCCTAACCCTAACCCTAACCCTAACCATAACCCTAACCCTAGCTTAGCCCTAACCCTAACCTAACCCTAACCCTAACCCTAGCCATAGCCCTAAGCCTAACCCTAACCCTATCCCTAACCCTAACCCTAGCATTAGCCTAAACCTAACCCTAACCCTAAACCTAACCCTAACCCTAGCCTAAGCCCTAACGGTAACCCTAACCCTAACCCAAACCCTTGTTGTAGCCCTAACCTAAGCCTAACCCTAATCGTTACTCTAACCCTAACCCTAAACCTAACCCTAACCCTAACCCTAACCCTAGCCTTAGCCCTAACCCTAACCCTAACCCTAGCAATAGCCCTAAGCCTAACCGTAACCCTAACCCTAACCCTAACCCTGACCCTAGCCGTAGCCCTAAACCTAATCCTATCGCAAACACTAACCTTAACCGTAACCCTAAACTTAGCCGTACCCCTAACACTAACCCAAACCCTAAGCCTAAACCAACCCTAGCCCTCGCCCTAAATTTAACCCTAATTCAATACCAAGCCCTAGCTCTAACCCTAACCCTAACCCTAACCCTAACCCTAACCCTAACCCTAACCCTAACCCTAACCCTAACCCTAGCATTAGCCCTAACCTAAATCCTAACCCTAAACCTAACCCTACCCCTGAACCTAGCGTAGCCCCAACCCTAACTCTTTCCCTAACCCTAACCCTATCCCTAAACCTAACACTAGCCTTAGCCCTAACCCTATCCCTAACAATAACCCTAACCCTACTCCTTACTCTATTGCTTACCCTAACCCTAACCCTAGCATTAGCTCTAACCCTAACCCTAACCCTAACCCTAAATCTAGCCGTGGCCCCGACCCTAATTCTATCCCTAACCCTAACCCTAACCCTAACCCTAACCCTAACCCTAACCCTAGCATTAGCTCTAACCCTAACCCTAACCCTAACCCTAAACCTAGCCGTGGCCCCAACCCTAATTCTATCCCTAACCTTAACCCTAACCCTAACCCTAACCCTAGCCCTACACGTGAATCTAAACCTAATCCTAACTCTAACCTTAGCCCTAACATTAACCCTAACACGAAACTTGTTCAAAACTAACCTAACCCTAATCCTATACTTAACTCTAACTCCAGAAGAAAATATAAATCCAAACAAATTCCTAACCGTAACACTACACGTAACCCTAACCCTCATCCTAACCTTTGCCTAGCCCTAACTGTAACCCTAAAAATAGACCTTGCTCTATTCCTAAACCTGACCCTAACCCTCTCTATTCCTAACCCTAACTCTAACCCTAAACTAGTTGAAAATCTATTCGTCTGAATCCTCTCAAAACAAAAGAGCTTATTTTAGATCTCTGACAGGAAAGCTCTGTGCTCCCGGATTACACACATGAGGCTTTGAGAAACGCACCGCCTTTCCTATGCGGCATAGTCCCCTGAGGTTTCTAGTATTTCCTCCATCATCATGGCAGCGTGTTCACATGAGAATTGAAACACCATTTCATAGTGTGTGACCGCTGTCTACTTTCTCTTGTGCGTGTACGCGCAACTCTCATCGCAAGGCTTGCACCCGCTTCGTGCGAATTGTCTCCATAAAAGCACACAGGTTGCCGGGAGAAAGTTCAAGCTCTGCAGTTGTTCGTGCAAGAGAACTTCCCCTCAGAAAGCGCAGTTAGCAAGTCGCTTCTTAGAACAACACTGCAGCTCAACAAAAGAGCAGTCTATCAGGAACAAAGATGAGGATTGGTCCAGGATTCTGAGACGGGCTTACAGAGTGACACAGGCTCCTCTCAAAATTTTGCCAAGACACTCTTCGTCAGATGATGTCAGTTGAAAACAAACTATCTTTGGATATCTGCCCAATAATATCTTTGGATATTCTAGGCCTAAGCATAACAGTATTGTTACCCGGTACTGTAAGTCTGTACTGATTCCCAGCCCTAACCGTAAACATGACAACCACCTTAACAATAACCCTGAAGCTAGACTTATGTTTAATTCTAACCCTTACCTTAACACTAGCCCTCACCCTAAATCTAACCCTAAACTTCAATCAAGCCCTAGCTCTAACCCCAGCCCTAAACCTTAGGCTAGCTTTAACCCCAACCCCATTTCTAAATCTAACCCTATATCTAGCACTTATTCTAAACCTAACCCTAACTCTACTTCTAGCCCCAAACCTAAACTAACCCTAACCCTAGCCCTATCCCTAAACCTAACCCTAACACTATCCCTAACCATTACCCTAACCCTAACCCTAGCCCGAACCCTAACCCGAACCCTAACCTTAACCCTACCCTTAGCCCTATCCCTAACCCTAACCGTAACCCAAAACCTAGCCCTAACCTAACCCTAACCCTAACCCTAACCTAACCCTAACACTATCCCTAACCCTAACCCTAACTCTAACCGTAACCCTAGTTTTAGCCCTAAACTTAACCCTAACCCTAACCCTAGCCATAGCCCTAAGCCTAACCCTAAAACTATCCCTAACCCTAACCCTAACTCTAACCCTAACACTAGCCTTAGCCCTAACCCTAAACCTAACCCTAAACCTAATCCTAGCCATAGCCCTAAGCCTAACACTATTGCTAACACTAACCCTAACCCTAAACCTAACCCTAACCCTAAACCTAACCCTAGCCTTAACCCTAACCCTAACCCTAACCCTAACCCTAGCCCTAGCC
>PVKZ01007370.1:0-23964 GCA_004027375.1 Macroglossus sobrinus | reverse complement strand
GGGGCCGGGGCGGCTGTGGTCTGGGGTGCTGGGGGCCGGGGCGGCGGCCGCTCACTTGGTGACCTTGAAGACCCGGAGCAGGCGGATGCAGCGCAGCACGGAGAGCCCCAGCGGGCCCATGGCGCCCGCGCCCACCAGCAGCAGCTCCAGCAGGCCGCTGCACACCACGAAGCCGTCGAAGCGGTTGAACAGCGACATGAGGTACTGGCGCAGGCCCAGCCCGTACACCTTCATCAGCATCTCCACCGTGAACAGCGCCAGCAGCACCTGGTTGGCCACGTCTGGGGCGGGGGGAGGGTGGGGGGCGACAGTGGGGCGCAGCCTCGCTCTCCTGTCCTTCCCGCCCCGGCCCCCTCCCCCCCACCGCCCCCTGACCCCTGACCCCCTGCCTGGCCGGGCCGTGCTCCCGGGACGCCCTCCCGCGCCCCCAGGACACGGTCCATTCTCCACTCTCCAAACCCGGCGACACCCGGCGACGTCTCGCCCATCGGAGGAACAGGAGCAGGGGTTTCTGGAGAGCCAAATGGCACCCCCCACCCCACACCGAGAGGCACCCGCCGCCCCCGTGCTGCCGGCTCCCGGGGCTGCGGACCCTTGCTGTCCCGTCCCCCAGGAGCACTGGGCACTGGGCGCCTTGGCTCCCCGACCCCAGCGGGTCCTGCTGTCTCCCCAGGGAGGAAAGTCTCCAGAACAACGTCCGTATCTCGTAAACCCCCTCTGCGGACCCCGAGGTGCCCCCGGCGGGCGTCGGCCATCGGCCGCACCTGTCCTCCTGCCCGGCCATCGGCCGCACCTGTCCTCCTGCCCGGCCATCGGCCGCACCTGTCCTCCTGCCGGCCGTCTCACCTTGCAGGTGGGTCAACCAGAGGGGCTGGGCGTGGTGCTCGGAGGCGATGGACAGGGTGTTGAGGGCCACGATCAGGATCACCAGCCAGTAGAAGACCCTGGACTTCAGCACCTCGCGGCATTTCCAGCGAAGGACCCGGTTCCACCGCCTCCACTGCCGGCTGAGGCGGGAGCCGGGGCAGGGCGCGGGCGGGGGCGGGGGTGGGGGGGCCAGTTACTCCGAGCCCCGCCCGACTGGCCCTGGCCCCGTGGGGTCTGAGCCCCCGTCCCCTCCCGCCACATGGGGGAGGCCGAGGGCACCGGCCGTGAAGCCGGGCTGACCCCTCTGTGAATCCCAAACCCCTCTAAAAAAAGAGTCTTAAGAAAGAAAGATGCGCGTGTGTCTAGGTGTGAAGTTGCCCTTAATAGATAATTTTAAGTTAAACATGTAAGTGACTAGGTAATATACATATCACACTCATTTCTTCATCAAATGCCTGGCAGCACCTCCTGTGTGTTGGGGGCTGCTCTAGGCGCTGAAGTGACAGCAGTTAATGTCAGGAACCTTGCCATTTAAAAATCAAAATAAAAAACCCAGAAAACCTGGTGTGCATGTGTGCGTATATGTGTGAGTGTGTGTGCATGTGTATTGTGTGCATGTGTATGTGCATACGTGTATGTGTATGTGCACATGTATGTGTGTGCATGTGAGTGCATATGTGTGCACACGTGCACCTGTATGTGCACGTGCGTGTGTGCACACGTGTACATGTGCATGTGTGCGTGTGTGCACATGCATGTGTGCGCGTGCATGTGTGTGCATGTGTGTGCATGTGCGTGTGCGTATGTGTGTGCATTGTGCGTGCATGCATGTGCATGTGTATCGTGTGCATGTGTGCATGTGTGTGCACATGTGTGTGTGCATGTGCATGCGTGCATGTGTGCGTGTGTGTGCGTGCGCATGAGAGAGAGAGGGAGCTGAAAGTGTGGAAAGGCTCGAGGGGTGCCAGTCTGTTACCATGGTTACCCGTGTGCAGGGCGGTGGGGCCTCATCTTTCCTTTGATGTGGTTCTCTACTGTTTGATCTTCCAAAATTACCATTGTGTTTGAATTTGTAACAAGAAGCAGCCAACCGAACAGACACACTGTCCTTTTGAGACAAAGCACGGGCTGCCAGCCTCCTTCCTGCAAAGCTCCCCTGCTGCCCCTTGGGGCGCATGCCTCCCCTCTTCCCCCCAGCAGAGGTTCCGGGCGGGACTAGCGGCCCCACCGGCCCCACTCTGAGCAGAGAGCAGCGGCCAGGCGAGCCCGCTGCCCCAGCCGCGGTCTCTGCCAGGTCGTTGGCTGAGCCCCCTCCGACTGCACTAACTGGGGCGGTGACCCTAGAGCCACCCAGGAGGGAGGCAGCTAGGTTCCAGTGCCCGTCTCAGCGAGCCTGGGGCTGGGGCACCCGGGGAGACGGGCAGACACTCACACGAACTGGATGACTTTGTCCAAACCCTCGATCTCAAAAAGGCTCTCGGTGTCAGAAGCCCCTTCATCCAGCAACAGCTTTCCTGGGGACAAGAGGGGTACAGTGGGCCAGCCTTCCAGGCCCTCTCTGAGCTGGACACACCTGGGCAAGGGCCCTTGACGGGAGACACCTGGGACAGCGGGCCCCAGCTGGGCCCGGAGCCCTCCGCTCTCCTCGGACCGGGTTCCAGCAGCCTGAGGAGGGGGGTGCAGTGGGGTGCCCCGCTCTTCAGGAACGGCCCTGGGCACACCCGGGCCGCCCCCGAGCGCCGTCGGCCTCCGGCGAGCTCGGCGTTCTCATCGGCCTCGTGCAGAGCTAGGCCTGCCCGCCGGGCTCCCGGGAAGGGCCGCGGGGGGCATGCCGGCCGCAGAGAGGCCCGAACCTTCCTGCAAGTCCTCGTCGTCCATGACCTCGCCCTGCGTGATCCAGCTCATGTAGCCCCGGAGGTCCTCGTCCAGCTGCTGCTTCTCCCGGAGCTTCTGGAAGGTTCCCCTGGACTTGGCCTTCTCCCGTTCCTTGGTGAACTCCCTGCAGTGGGGCAGTGAGGGGGGGAAAGGAGGGGTGCAGGGAGGGTTGAGCCTCCCAAGGAGACACAGGGCGCCCTCTGTGGCTGGCTACGCCTCCCCCTTCTGGCCCGGGAGTCACCGGGGGTGCAGGCACCCTTCCGGGTGGCTGAGGGCACCCCCGTCTCCACCCTCCCCTCCCCGCCCAGGAGCTGCCTTACCCGCTCAGGACGCCCAGCACCAGGTTGAGGATAAAGAAGGAGCCCAGCAGAATGAGGGTGACAAAGTAGATCCACGGCCACTCGTTCCCGATGGCATCGTTGACCTGGTCGGACAGGGCCGTGAGTCCCCTCCCCCGCCCTGAGTCCCCTTTCACAAGGAGCGAGGCCCCCTGGGCCATGGGAGGGGACCCGTCTCTCTCCTGAGGACGCAGGACCCGGAGGTAAAGGACTTCCCAAGGGGGCCTTGCCTGCCGACCCCGGGCCCAGCACGACTGACGCCTTTCGCCCCCCCCACCCGGACGCCCCCCTGGCCTGACTCTCACGGACGCCACTGCCAGCTGGTTTCTTTACAAAGAAACAGTGCAAAGTCTCGGCCTGAGCTTGGCCACCTCCTTCGTGCACAACCTCTGTGACCCGGGACAAGTCACCCAACACCTCCGAGCATTATCCCCTCTGCCTAATTTAGAGGATAATGACACGGGCTGCCTCCCCGAGGCAGAGCTAGAATTACACGGTGACAGTCCTTTCACATGCTGAGTGATTCGCTCCCATCACGGGGACCCACAAGAACTATGCTAACTAATCCTCGATGTTTACGAAGCACTCGACAGTGTTACAATGTTTCCCTGAAGCACTCGACAGTGTTACAGTGTTTCTCCCCAAAGCACTTGACAGTGTTACAGTGTTTCTCCGCAGCCTGTGTCACGCTGCGGTCGAGGTCAAGGCCGGGGCTGGAGCCAGCGGATCCGAGTGGAGTCCTCGGACCGATGACCCATGAGCTCCGTAACCGCCGGCAAGCTCCGGAACCCCTCTGAGCCTCAGTTTCCCTCTCTGTGCAATGGGAGCGATGCCTCCCCTCATGGGAGGGTTAGATGCGAGGGGCGCCGAGGCAATACCAGACCCCACGGGAGCCTTGCATGGTACGGCTGCAACCCAGCACCATCGAACCCCCGGGGCGGCACAGCCACCCGGTGCTGCGGGCGGCGTCTCTGTTCCTCAGACGAGGAAGCTGGTCTCGGACAACACGACTATGGGAAGCAGCCCGCTGGATGGCAGGAAGGGAGACTGAAAGGGCCCATTGTCCCTCGAGAAGTCTGAGGCTCCCGGCCGTCGGGGTGGAGCCGTGACAGCCAGGCTTAGGGACAGGGAGGGGCTGAGACCACAGCCAGACCACGGGGCTCCTGGCTCTCTGCGTCTGCACCCTTGGTCCCGCATGGACTGGCTGTGCGCTGCGGGCTGCCCAGAGCATACTGGGACACACACCGGGGACGAGGCGGGGGGCCGAGCGTCTGCACCGATCTCAGTGAGGGGGTGGCTGGCGGCCCCGCCCCCGCCCCCCACCGCCTGGAGCGAAGGGAGGAGAGCGGGGGCGCGGGCACGGGCGGGGGCGCGGGCGTGGGCGCACCCACCCAGTACAGGACGTCGGTCCAGCCCTCCATGGTGATGCACTGGTACACCGTCAGCATGGAGAAGCCGAAGTTGTCGAAATGCGTGATGCCGTGGTTGGGGCCCGGCCAGCCGCCCCGGCACTCGCTGCCGTTGATGGTGCACGGACGGCCTGAGCCCGTGCGGGCGCAGGGCGCCGGCTTCTCGTTCTCCACCGTGGCCACCACGTCTGCGGCCGGCAGGCGGCGGGGGAGACGTCGTTAGCGGCCCTGGTGGCGGGTCTGAGACCCGGCAGCCTGGTGTGCAAAGCACCGACCACACCTTGCGGGGCACACGCGGTGGGTGGAGGGGGTTATGGGGCCCGGGGCACACGCGGTGAGTGGGGGTCACACATCACGGGCACACGCGGTGGGTGGAGGGGGTTCTGGGGCCCGGGGCCCGCAGCAGACACTGAGGGTGGCGGTGACCACACCTCAGGGCTCCTAGGCTCATCGCCCTGTGAGGGGCAGCCTCGGACGCAGGTGGCGTGTCAGTGTCATTTGTCCCCACAGAGCTTTGGAGAGGAGGCCTCAGCCTGGCGGGGGTGGAGGGCTGGGGCGGGGTCCCCCAGGTTCCGACTTGAGACCTGCTTGGGAGCTGATGAGCAGATGCCCCGGGGTGGGGGGCTGTAAGGGACACGGGGGCCTCCCGTGTCTGGGGCAGGCGCTGCTCTCGGGGACCCCCAACAGCCCTTAGCCTGCGGTCCCCTCTGTGCCTCGAGACGGTGCCCTGAGCGTCCCTAAAACGCCTCAGTGCCAGCGGCGTCCTGGGCCCCTCTACCCTGGGGGTGTCTTAGTCCCCTTTTGTGTCCAGGGACCAGGCCGGCTCGTGGAGCTGGGTGTCCCACCTGACCTCTGGAGCCAGCTCGGCCCTGCACTCTGAGTGGGGTGGGGTCCCCGACCCCTCACGTCAGGCACCCCCAGGGGACAGGCTTGTCAGCGCGGGCCAGGAGTGCGTGAGAGCGGGCGAGGCCTTCGAATGCGGCCGGAAGCCGGTGACAGGGCGGCCGGCTCTCTGCCCTGATCTCGCTTGGCAGAGGACAGAGACTGCGGTGGGGACGGGGAGAGGCTGGGCCGGGGTCGGGGGGACCGGGTGGACGGGGGACACCGAAGGCTGTGGTGCGGTTTGCTGACGGATTGGGCCCTGCGGGGATCGGAGGGGCCCCGAGCCCCGCCCGGCGCCCAGCCCCCGCTCACCGGTCCCCGTGAAGTAGCAGGTCTTGTGCATCTTGCCCTTGAACAGCTCCAGGCCGACGATGGCGTAGATGGTGACCATGAAGAGCACCAGCAGCGCGATGTGGAGCAGCGGCAGCATGGCCTTGAAGATGGAGTTGAGGACCACCTGCAGGCCTGCAGCGGGGGTGTGGGGGGACGGTCAGCGCCCCCGGCGGCCCTGCGGGCCCCCCGCCCCCCTCCCCACACCCCGGGGGGACCCTGGGACACCAGCCTGCAGCGGGGGTGTGGGGGGACGGTCAGCGCCCCCGGCAGCCCCACGGGCCCCCCGCCCCGCTCCCCACTCCCCGGAGGGGACCCTGGGACACCAGCCTGCAGCGAGGAGGGGCGGTCAGCCCCACCCCCGACGGCCCCACGGGACCCCCGCCCCGCGCCCTACATCCCGGGGGGGACTCTGGGACACCGGGTGGGGGGACCCGGACCCGGCTGGGGGAGGAGGGCGGGGCTGCGGGGCTGCGGGGCTGCGGGGCGCGGCCACGCACTGGGCACCCCCGACACCAGCCGCAGGGGCCGCAGCACGCGGAAGGCCCGGAGCGCCTTCACGTCCAGGCCGGCCCCCTTGCCGCTCAGCGGTGCCGTGTTGCTCTGGATGACGTTGACCTGCTCCAGGATCACCGTGAAGACCCTGCGGGCGGCGGAGAGAGGCCCGGCGGCCAGGTGAGCCTCCGTCCCAGGGTCCCTCCCGTGGCCCGGCGGCTGGGGGGCTCGGTGAGGCTGGAGGGTCCAGAGGCCGCGGTCAGACTCCGCGGCGAGGGGACCGCACGCACTGGGGACGTCACTCAGGACGCTGGGGGTGGGGGGGGGCGAGTGTCCCGGCATCCCCGGGGAGGGCGGCCGGTCACTCGGTGGGGGCCCGAGGGGGAAGGCCTGAGCCGCACCCCCGGCCAGTCCGCGGGGCCGCAGGGGGCCCCGGCGCCGCCGGCCGGCCGGGCGGCCTCACCCCAGGAAGACGATGACGAAGTCCACGGCGTTCCAGCCGCTGCGCAGGTAGGCGTCCTGGTGGAAGAGGAAGCCGTAGGCGATGATCTTCACGGCCGCCTCCAGGGAGAAGACGGTGAGGAAGACGTACTCCAGCTTCTCCTGCGGGCGGGGCGGCCGGCCGGGGTCAGGCCTCTGCCCCGCGCCCCCCTCCGCCCGGCCCTCCCTGCGGGCTCGGCCCCTGCCGGGGCGTCCGCCCGGAGCCCCGCCCCCCGCAGCGCATGGCCACGGAGCCCCGGGGCAGGGCCCCACGCCCTGAGGCCGTCCCTCCGGCCGTCCATCCGTGCGTCACGTGCCGTCAAAGCCACCGCCACTGCCATTTGCTGTCCCTGTCCCTCCTTCGCACTCATCCCCGGCTCAAAACACCGTGCGTATTTGCGTCTTGCTCATTTTCTCTGTCACCCACGAGGACGTAAACTCCGTGGAGCGTGGGCGTTCCTGTGCACGGTTTTCGTCACTCTTTTTCCGGGGCCCGGAGGGGATGGACAGGGGAATGTCTCGGACGGCCACCAGGGCACGGCACGCCCCCCCAGCTTCGGGTGGGACGTCTGCCACCAGCCTGGGGGCCGACGGGGCAGGCGGGGGTCTCGGCTCTGCCCCCCCCGTGCCTCCCGGGCTGGGCAGGGTCTTGCCTTCATATTTTGTGGCCTCTCCTGCCCGTCCCTCCCACCCGTGAGCAGCCACCTCGCCGTGACGAGGGGTGAGGGGAACCGGGCTGCACCGTGCGGGGGAGGGGCCGAGGGTCTCAGACCCCCTCCAGCTCCGTCCCCCAGAGCCTGACCCTCTCTGCCACCGCGTCCTGGGCCGGTCGCCCGCCCCACCCCTTCGGACCCGGGAGAGAGCCTTTCCCTGAGAAGGCACCGGTGCCTGTGAGGCTGCAGGCTGCCATGGCGCCCCTCGCGCCGCCTGAGCCTGGCTGGGTGGCTGCAGAGCGGTCTGCACCCCGGGGCTCCCCACACGAGCCCCGTCTCCCGGGGGTGTCACCCAGCCGTGCACAGGGAAGTGACTGGCACCCTCTGGCGTTGAGCCACAGCAGGGGGCAGTGCCCAGTCTGAGCCGGCCACGGCCTCATCCTCATCCGCCACGGCCGCCCGGGAGACCGCCGCCCACCGGGGCTGCCAGCCACGCAGAGCGGACTCGGCCGCCGCTGTGCTCTGGGTGTAGGAGTCAGAAACTCCTGTAAATCAGTCACAGAGCAGTGACATCTCCAGGCACCGGCCCCCAGGAGGGCGCTGGCCACCGCTGGGATGCAGATGGGGAAACTGCCTGCTGCGCCCTGTTTGATGTAGGAATCACTGAGGACATTGGCCTTTGTGTGGGACGTTTGAGGCCAACCACTGCTGTCTACAATCTGCTGCTTCCTGTCATCTGCTTGCTGCTGGAAAGGCCACCAGGATATGGGTTCAACTTTATAAGCGGCCTCCTCTGGAAGCTCGGGGCTGATCTCCTCGAACCCTGCGTGGGAGAGAGTCGCTAGCTAGTTGCCGGCGGCTAATAAAGGCTCATAATTCTCTCTGATTCCGCTCTGTGGGTCCCTGTTCTCACCTGCTCCATAACATGGGTCAGTGGCTTGGAAGGGACACAGCCTCACTGTCAAGGGGCCAGGGCCCCCTGCGGGTCGCCCCCCAGATGAGGTGCAGGAGCCCTGCCGCCTTGTCACTCAGGGGATTTCCCTGAGATCGTGGTCCCCATGCCGCACGGGGACAGCGAGGCACACGTGGCGGGGGCCTGCTGTCCTCAGCTCCTCTACGGTCCGGGCCAAGGCTCCTCCCGCTGGCCGGAGCTGCCCGTCTACTCAGGGGCCTGGCTGAGGGACCGAGTTTCAGGTGACCCTTGGGGACAGCGTGGGACCTCTGCTCCACAGAAAGCCGCACAGGGCGGGCCGGGCGCCCTGCGGGGTGCGGGCCAGGGGGGCCCCCCTGGGCAGGCAGGCGTCCTGGTGGAACAGGAAGCTGGAGGCGAAGCTGGTGGGGGGCCCGCACCTCCTCGGGGCAGGCTTCCTGGGGGGCCGGCCCCTCGTGAGCGGAGAGGCACAGGGCGCAGAGGGAGGTCACGTCAGCATCTGTGTCACTGCAGCCCCAGGGACAAGACGGGTGCGGTGGGGTCGGGGGGAGGGACAACAGGGCCCAAAATAGTGGCCGTGCTCACAGGCCGGGCGGCCAGCCACGTGCAGGGGAGAGCTGCCCACACCTGCCGCTGCCCGTCCGGCCCGGCCCTGGGCGAGCCCGCCGGGGCCGCGGGGGCCGCGCGGCTTCCCAGGCAAACACACCGCCGCCGTCAGAGACGGGGACGTGTCCCTTCTCGCATCCTGGGAACAGTGTGGCATCAATGTCACCCTGGGCGGCCCCGCGGTCGCTGCAGCCTGGGCCGTCTCTTACAGGGACCCTGGTTTCCCAGACAGTTAGGACGTGCTGGACTGGACGGGGCGCCCTGGGGGGCCTGGCAGGCTCTCCAAGGGCAAGGCCATCGGGGCCCCTAAGCGTCCTGTTCCCTTCACCCTGAGAGCTGGCCGTGGGGGGGGGGGGCGTGCTGCAGGGGGCTGACGGCTCTGAGCCTGGGACTCGGGGGGCCTCGGCTCCTCGCTCGTGACACCGAGACCACGGCCCTGAGCCGGGGACCCGTCCTGGGCAGCGAGCGGTGTCCTGCAGGGGCCTGTCCCCCGTCACTGGCCTGTTCCGAACGCTTCCGGGAACCCGGGCCTGGAGGGCGGCCCCCTCCCAGCCAGCGCCACGTGCCACTGGCTGTCACAGAGCGGGGGGAGGCGAGGTCACGCCGCGAGTGGCTCTGTCCCACGCGCCCAGCGCCTCCTCTGCTCCACCCGGGCCCCCGCCCCCGCCAGGCTAGCCCCTTCTCCCCAGAGGAGGCCAGTGGGGCTTCGGGAGGAAGCGGGGTGCCCGGGCTGCGAGGCCTCTGGACCCCCGCATGACTGAATCAGCAGCTTTCCTGGCTGACCTGTGGCTACACCGCTCATAGGCGGCCAGGGCTGGCCTCTATCCCCACGACCACCCCAGGGTGGAGGGTGGCCCCCGGGACGTGAGCGAGGTAGCCACGTTTAGCCTGATGAACTCTCACCCCGACACCTGGGGGGACCCTCACGGCCCCAGGCCACACCTGCCAGGGCTTTGCAGACAGAAGGGACAGTGACGGGGCGTCACTCGGACCCGCCTGCAGAGGGGGACGTGAGGCACGGAGGGCTCGGGTCATTCCTGCAGGTCACACAGCTGCCACCGTGCCGTGCCGTGCGGGGAGGGACACGGCAGGCTCGGGGCGTCCGGGCAGGCCCTGCCCCACCCGGCCATGGCCACCGACCCCCAGGCCCGGGCTCCGAGGGGCCTCAGACCCGAGCTGGGTGCCCGCAGCGGGATGGTGGGCAGGCCCAAGGGGGGGCCCTCGTCCCGCTTTGCCAGCCCGGGCCCCGCAGGTCCCGGCTGGGACAGGCAGGGCCCGAGCCGGGGTCCTGAGCTGCAGCCGCCTGCGGGCACATTCCTGACCCTATAAAAAGACAGGCTTCCTGGATGCCAGAGGCTCAGGCTGCAGCCGCCCAGGGCCGCGCGGCAACCTGAACCCCAGGAATGTCCCCGGGGCCTGGCCTCGTCAGCAGACACCAGAGGGGCAGGCGCCGCGTGGGAGGCCAGGGAGGGGCCGGCCCGCCCCCCGCCAGGCTGTCCCCAAAAATCGTCCAGAACTCGGAAACCAGGCAGCGGGAGGTGCCATGGTTGGCATCCTGCTGGAGCGTTTTATGAGGGGCCTGGCCCAGGGCTGTTTGATTGTTTTACAAGTAGGGTTTCTCCGCCAAGCCCTGCTCCCACCTCAGGCTGGGGTCGTTGGTGGGAGGAGCCTGTGCACCTGGGGTGCTGAGTCCCCGCCCCCTTCTCTGACACCCCAGCCACTTTGGCCCCCCCATTCACCCAGAGCTCGGCCTCCACAGAGGGTCCCTTGTTGATGGCTGAGAGCCCACCCAGCTCTGACCCCCACGATGGCAGGCCTGGCCTCGGGGAGGCCTCCGTGAGGTGACCCCTCCCAGGGAACCCACTTCCCGCCAGCGTGGGGCCGGGCCTGACCCACAGCTGAGGCGAGGTGCGTGCGGGGCCCTTGGAGATGTTTGAGGCAGCCACCCCGTCCCGAGGCGGATGCTGCCGGCTCCCGAAGCGTGATTTAACCCCCCGGAGAGCAAATCCTTCCCAAAGTGGTCACTTGTCAAGGAGCCGAATCAGCACCGAGGTCCCCAAATGCACCGTCCAGAGGGGCAGGTGGGCCCAGGGCCCCCCAGACTCACCTCGGGGGACACTGAGCTGGCCGTGCGAGGCCCAGGTGCTGGTCCGCGCTGGCCTCACACTCGGGGGCTCAGGGATTCCGCGTCCTGCCACACGCACAGAGCCCTAGCCTCTCGCCGCCCCCGAGCGCCGTGCGGGCTCCGAGCGCCCTCTGAAGCCCAGGCCACACGTGCCCGAGACCACTGAGTCCCCAGAAGCCGTGCTGTCTGCATAGTCCCAGCACAGCAGCGACAAAGAGGGGCTGAGAGTCACAGGGGCCTGAGTTTGAGACCCTCTGAGAAGACGCATGCAGGGGTGACCCCAGGCCAGGTACCGCAACACGCTGGGCCTCAGTCTCCTCGTCTCACAATGCCCCCCGCCTCAGCTATGGGGGGCAGCGATGGGGGGGGTCCCTAAAATAGACAGGGATGTAACCGATCGAGCACAGAACCCGGCGTGGAATGAGCACGTGACAAGCGGGGAGCATCTTCGTTACGAACCGGCCTTGGGCCGCTGGGTCCTTTCACACGCGCCTCATTCTCGCTCCCGTGAGACCGGGTGAGGTGGAGGAGATGGGACCCTCCGAGCCTGGACCGGCCCTTCCAGCTCCGGTCCGTGATGGTCCATCATGGGGCACAAGTGCATGGGCAGGAGACGGGGGTACGGAACCCTGACACTGCCCTCTGCAGGGGTCGTGGATGGAGCCCGCCCAGGAAGGTGAGCGGGGTTCTTCCCGGCTCCATCCGGGGAGGGGGACGGCCGTTCAGCCCGGTCGCCCGCGGGCTCCCGAGCCTCGGCTTCCGTGTCTGTCAGCTGGGGCGGGTCGGCGGGGCTGCCGGAAGCACCGCCTGGAACACGCTTAGCCCAGGGCAGCGCCTGGCGAGCGCGTCCGCAGGGCTGGCTGGCAGTGGCACCGCAGGACCCAGGAGCAGCAGTGGAGGCCCCAGGCCGCCCTGCTGGTGGTTCGGGGGTCCGTACACCCGCGGCGTCCTGCAGCACTCAGCCCCCCCACGGACGGGCCTCCCCGCCTGGCCGCAGGCCCGTGGGGCGGCGGGGGCGGCCGGCGCCTTACCAGGCCCACGTTGAGTGCGTTGTTGTCATCCTCGGGCATGGGCACGTACACGGCCAGGGCCACGCAGTTGGCGAAGATGGTCAGCAGGATGATGGTCTCGAAGGGTCTGCGGCCAGCGTTAAGGAGCGCCCCTGAGTGAGGCGTGGCATGGGCGGGGTGCGGGGAAGGGGCCGCTGGGGGTCCGCGTGCCCCGACTGCCTCGCCGGGCCAACGGCCCGCCGCCTGCGGGGTGCGGACACCCCCTCCGCAGGGGCGAGCGGGGGCCCCCCACGCACATGCTGTAACCCCGAAGCTCTGCTTCCATGCTGAGGTTCCCCCTCTAAGGGCCAGGGGGCCTGACGGCTCCATTCTGAGTACCTGTCCCTCCGTCCCCAGCCCGCCCCCGCCTGCCCCCTCCTAAGGAGCCTGGACTCTCAGAGATTCGGGCGGGACAACCTGGGGGTCCGCTCAGAGAAATGGGGCTGCCAGGGTGGAGTTAGGTGCCCACAGACCAGGGCTGTGAAGGGGACGCGGGGACGTGAAACCTGCCCCTCGGAGCCCCAGGACGGAGGGGACGACCAGCGACGGACTCAGCACCCCCAGACGCACCCTCCCCTCCACAGGCCTGGTCCAGGGGCTCAGCGGGCAGGAGAGGCTGGCTGTCGGAAAGCTGGGCGCTGGGGAGCCGAGGCCTGGGGCGGAGGCCACGGGAGCAGGGAGGCCGGGGAGGGCACCTGTCACCCGCAGGGCGGGCGATGCAGCGGTGGGGGCAGGGCCGACCCACGCACACGCCCCCGACCCAGTCCCGTTGTTCCTGTCTCTCCAGTGAGCCCGTCCTGGGAACAGCTGACGGGTGGCCCGTCCCCCAGACCCTTCAGAAGTGTTTCCGCATTCCCACATTCCCGAACCCCTCGCTCAGAGCTCCCCCATCCCCCCATCTCCCTCCTCGCCGCAGTGACCCAGCTCCTGCCATCGCTCTTCCTGGCAGAGCTGACCCAGGCTGGGGGTCGCAGCCACCGTCCCCTGGGACCTCACCCAGGCTGGGGGTCGCAGCCACCGTCCCCTGGGACCACCCACAGGGGCGGTTCTCCATCCTGCCCGGCTCCCCTCCCCACCCCACGCACCTCAGCGGGGTGCCCAGCGCAGCCCCCACCTCTCGTTCACACCTTCCCATGGGGGGGGGTGTCTTGTCTTGCAGAGCTCACCCACTGCTTCATCCTCCCCCACCCCATATCAAAACGAGGCGGTCACTTCCCACGTCTGAGGGAGCCTGCCATGGTGTGGCCTCGGGCACACCTGCCGGCAGCCCCTGGACACGCCCCGGCCCAGCCACAGATCACAGTAAGGGGTCACCAGGACCTGGCCGCTCACTCAGGCCCCGCAGAGCCCCAGCTGCCCCTTCGAGCCCCCCTCGGCTGAGGCCTTCCGTCCCCGAGGCTCCTGGGGGCCGTCACCCCGTCTCCACGCTCCTGCCTCCCTGGCCCCCCCCCCCCCGAGCGTGTGGCCGCGGCCGTGGCCGCCCCGCCCCCCACTGCCAGGCCACAGACGCTGCCCCTCCGGCCGGCCGGATACTTCCACTCCACGACGCTGATGCAGGCCTTCCTCAGCGGGTTCTGCAGCGTCAGGCACAGCAAGGCCCGCGGCGGCCTCGGCAGGGCCTCGGGCACCGGCTTCTTGGGCTGCTTCCTCCGCAGGCCCTCGTCCTGTGGGGAGGGCGGCTCCATGTCCCACCCCCCGACCCCGGCCCTCGCCTCCCGGCCGGCGTCCCCTGTGCCCTCGCCTGGGGCACTGGCCGCTGGGTCTTCGGGGCCAAGCCTACGCTGCCTGCCCCGCTGGCCAGGACGGGGCGGGGCGGGGCGGGAGGGTTACTGTCCCCCTCCCAGGCAGTAAAATTAGCCGTGAAGCCAGCAGCTGTCACTCCGTCAGTCAAGGGAGGTCCCGGGGGCAGGGAGGAGGCAGAGCCGGAAGCAACGGCTGGTGGGCCTGGGCTGGGCAGGGGGAGACAGACAGGACTGGGCAGGGGGAGACAGGACTGGGCAGGGGGAGACAGGACTGGGCAGGGGGAGACAGGACGGGGGTGTCGGGACTGGGTGAGGCTTAGCCCAGGAGGGCAGCTCCAGGGGGCATCGGTTCCCCTCCCCCAGCCCCACGACACTGTCCAGGAAAGGTGCGGGTGGCCCGGCTCGGCACCATCCTCTGGCCCCCCCACCTCAGCTCCTGCAGCTCCCGCCCCAGCCCCCTCCCCAAGGGGCTGCAAGGCTCCCAGAAGCAGCTGGGCCGTGCCCCCTCCGGGTGGGCCCTGCCACACGGGGCGGTGTCGGCCCCGTGCCCCCTAACAGTTCCAGGGCTGGGTGCTTTCTCTCCAGGCCGCGGCCCCCCCCACGCTGGCCCTGGACCGCTGTGCAGAGCAGAGCGCAGCACCCCCACACCTGCAGCCAGTGCCCAGGTGGGCTCCAGGTAAGTGAGGGCGGAGCCGGATCCAGGAATCTCCCAACGCAACAAATGTTTTATTTCAGCCCTTGGCACAGACCCGGCCAGTTTCCCACAGGGTCCCACCGCTGCCAGCGGCGCAGGCTGGGGGCGGGTGGGGGGCACAGTCCTCACCCAAACCGGGGGGCGGGGCGAGGGGGTCAGGAGCGCGGCTGGTCGCCCTCCGAGAAGCGGGCCAGAGCGCGCCCCCCAGTGGACACCCGCCGACAGCGCCTCCCACCGCCCTCCCTGTCTGTCCGTCCCACCTGGGCCAGAGCAAGCCGCAGACCCGCCTCGCTCCTGCCCCGCCCGGGGCTCCTGTCCCCGCGGTGGGGGCGAGCAAGCTCCCAAAGCGGGTGCTGGTATTTGAGGCCACTTCTCGGCGGGCCAGGCAGGGCGCATCCCCAACCAAAGGCGGCTCGCCTCCAGGGACTCGCAGTCCCAGGCCTGTGGCCGCAGAGGACGCAGCAGCCCCTGGCTGTGCCCCCCCACCCCTCCCGGCGCGGAGCTGAGGCCCAGCCGGAGCCGGGCCGGCCCCGGGGCACAGTGCTGGGGGGTCTTCCTCCCACCTGGAGGCTGCGGCGCGCCCAGCTTCCCCAGGCCCTGCGCCCCGCTGCGGCGCCGCCGGGGCTGCTTGGTCCGTTTGGGCCCCTTGCCCCGCTGCCCTGCACCTCGGCAGTGGGGCGGGGGACGAAGACCCAGAGCGGCAAGCACCTCCACGCGTCCGGCCTGCGCTGTCCCGCAGGGACCCCGCGCCCCCGGCGCTCTGGCCGCGCGGGCCGCGGTCACTGGCTGGGCTCCTCCGGCCCCGAGCCCGGCGAGGAGGGGCCGCGCGGGCCCTCGGGCGGCGGGGCGTCGCCGGGGCGCTCGGGCCGCGGGCCGTCGGGGGCGGCGCGCAGCAGCTCCTGCAGGTGCCGGATGTAGCGGATGGCGGCGCGCAGCGTCTCCACCTTGCTGAGCCGCCGCTCGGCCAGCGCGCCGGGCAGGTGGCCGCGGAGGCGCGCGTAGCCCTCGTTGACGCAGCGCACGCGCTGCCGCTCGCGCTCGTTGCGCTTCTGGATGAAGGCAGGCTCGAGGGCGCAGTCGTAGCCGCCGAGGGCGCCGGGCCCAGGCGCGCAGGGGGACAGGCCGGCGTAGGCGGCGGCCGGGCCGGGGAACAGCAGGAAGGGCACGGCGCCGGGGGGCTCCGCGGGCAGAGGAGCCGGCCGGGGAGGGGGCGCGGCGCCCAGCTGCATGCCGCCGGCGGGCGCCGCGGGCCCCCGGTCCACCAGCGCCCGGCAGAAGTGGCCGTTCATGCTGCCGCAGGGGGCCGCGCCCAGGGCCAGGCGCTCCCTGAATCGCCCCAGCTCGGGGTCTGCGCGTCCCCACCACCGGGAGGAGTCACATCGCCAGCAGCAGCTCTGGGGTTCCAGGACTGGTTAGGGCTTCTCTTCGCTCTCTGGGGTGGCTCCCGCCAGCTCCCTCACGCGCGCCATCGCGCCGGGCTCGGGTGGCCCGGAGCAGAGTGCGCACAGGCTCAAGTCCGGCCTGGCACCGCCTCGCCTGCAGCCCGGCGTGGGCGCCTGCGCGGGCGCTACCCCTGGGGCTCCGCGCTGGGCCAGGCGCCTGGGCCTCGTTCCTCTCCGCCTGGGGGGTCGGGAGCTACCAGCCGCTGCAGGACAGTGCCAGCTCCGCAGCAGGTCCGGGATCCGTTTCTAAAGGGGGGGAGAGTGGATATACCCGTGAGCGAAGGCTTGCTCTGATGCGCCCCCGCCGCCCGCACCCCGGAACCGGAGAGCAGGCTTCCTGAGGGACCGCAGGGTGCCCGCGGAGGATGAGACCTGCGGGTCTGTGTTCACCCCGAGTCGAGGTGTCAAACACCCCTCACAGGACATTAGTGAGAGGGGAGAATCCAATGAGAAAAAATACGCCCCAAACAGCTCTGCCCTGGCCTGTGGCAGGTGCCGCTGACGTCACTTCCTTTGAGAGGCCGCCGGCCCCTCCCAGCCCCCTCGGAGGGAGGGGCTCAGACGGGTTGAGGTAGTGGGGCCAGCGGCCAGTGGTCACCGCTGGAGGAGACGAGGCTCTGATGCCGTGTGGCCTTCACGAGCTGCCAGCCCGCAGCACGTGGGGGTGCCGGGTCCCCTCAGATGCCATTCCCGCTAGGAATTCCCTCCGAGCCCACTGCCCTGTCCCGTGGGTGCCGTCTTGCACCTGTCACACCACCGTCACTGTCCTCATGGTGGAAAGCCTCAGGTTCCAGGGTGGGGGGAACAAGGGGCGTTGCACCCCCACAGAGAAAGACGGACAGCTCGCAGCCTGGGACAGAGGACCAGGCCTTTCTATGGGACAGAAGGGGGCCAGCTCCCTGCCCGACAGGGGGAGGTCGGTGACAGACCCAGACTCCCAGGGGTCTCCTTCTCCGCCTCCTCATCCTTGTCCCAGACAGAACGAGAACCAGGAAAAATCCACGGTGACCCCGAGCATCGCGAGACGCGCTCTGCTTTCGAGAGGAACCGAAGGAGTGACCCATCGGGACCAGCTCGCGTGTGTCTCCCCGCTCGGTGTGATGGCTCCCCGCGGCTGCCGGGGGAAGGTTCCGGAACATCTCTCCCGACAGACCCTCAGCTCCGTCGGGCCCAGGCTCGTCCTGCCCCTGCTTGTCCCGACCTCACACTGCGGGATCCGGGGTTCTCTCCACACCTCTGCTCCCCAAGTCCTGCCTTGGCCGGGCCCCCCGGCTTTGCAGCTCCCAGCGTGGGCGTCCCAGGTGGTGCACCCCGAGTCTTCAGCCCGCTCGGAAGCCACCAAGGCAGGGGCTCAGATTTTACTCAAAGGTGACAGCCCTCGGTCCCTCGTCCAGTGCTGGGCACATTACGGGTGTTCACAGTTGTTTGCTAGCTGTGCTTTATTTTTGTAAAAATATGGGATCCAGACCATACTCCCTCACATGACCTGTCTCCGTATGTGACTTAAGTTTTAAAATTTAATTTGATAGAGTTCCGAAGCTTTTTGCTATCTAACGACAAGGTCAACGATACAGCTTAACACTTATTCGTATGGATTCAATTTTCAACACTCGTTTACTTTCCTCACCTCCTATTCACATTCCCCACCCCCCTTAGAACTATTCAGACAAAGGACACATGACATCGGGCATCTCGACGGTGTCTTTCTCCAGCCAGGTCTCCCTTCACCTCAGGAAAGAGCCGGTGACCTGGCAGGGAGCACAGCTGGGAGCACAGCTGGGAGCGCAGCTGGGAGAACAGCTGGGAGCGCATCTGGGAGCGCACCTGCAGGCGGCTTCTGTTCTAACGCTCCCCCCACCACTGACCCCGCGACCCCACATGGGCGCGGAGGGACACAGCGTCCTGCGTCCCAGCGAGTCAGGGCCCCAGCACGTCGTGCCTGAGGGCCTCTGTCTTCTGGGGACCGGTGCCCACCCAGGGATCAAGCCGTGCGCACAGCACGGCGGAGAAAGGACAGTGATGGTTCAGTCGCCGCCCAGGGTCGGCGGTGAGTAACCCTGCCAGCTAGCAGGTGCTGACCGCCGTGTCCACCCTCCCCCGCTGTCCGCTGGGGCTTCACATGTCCGCCGAGGGCGGAGGGGCGGGCACTGACCTGGAGGAGGTGTCTTACTGCGTCCTGATCCCCGTGGGAGGGGATGGCCCCCTGCGGGCTCAGATGGCCTCCTGCAGTCGAGGGTCTGCCCTGCTGACAGGTGCCAGCTCGCCTCGGCGGCCTCGGGAAGGTAACGCCCCCTGGCGGACGTTCTCGGGAGGGCGCGCCGGGGTCCGGGCGCGACCCGTGGCCACCAGCGCCCCCGTGCGGCCGCGAGCGGCAACGGCAGCGGGGTGCCGCGATCCCAGGCGGCGAGGTCACGCGCGCCAAGTTTGAGTCGTCATAACCCTCTGGGGACCGTGCGAGCGCCCGGTCCTTTGGCAAACTCAGGCCACGCTGATGGGAACGGAGTGGCGGGTGTCCGGCATTGCCAGCGAGCCAGGGGCCACCTTGGGTGGACCTGGGGGTGCAGGTGTGGCCGTGGAGGGCCTGGGACAGCACGTGCCACCATTGCCACTGGACTGTGCTGATGCCTGCCCCCCGCCCCCCCACTCCCATCCTGGTGGTGGGGGGCTGAGACAGACCTTCCACACCCGAGGGCTCGGTTTCTGCTCAAGGCTTTGAAGGAGTGGGCTGACCGAACCCCCTCCCTCGTCCAAGCCGGTCGGCCGAGGGGTCCACCCCACGCCGTCCACCCCGCTCCCCAGGGCCTCCCAGGAGCCCGGCCGTCGCTGGGCTCAGAGGGCAGCTCCGGGCGGCCCAGGAGCGCAGGGCTGCGAGCCAGCAGTTCTGAGTGTGCGAGCCACCAGCCCTCATCAGCGCCGACGGCCCCCCCTTACAGACGGGGAAACGGGGGCTCGGGGCTCCAGTGAACGGCAGGAATGTCGGCAAGTCCTCGTCCCGTGCCGGACACGCGTCTGAGACATCCATCTCTCACGTGACCCCGGGCGGCGCCGTGAGGCCGGGGCACCAGGGCCTGGGACAGGCCCGCGGACATGCGAGGGGCCTGGGCCGCCCCGCTGCTGGGTGGCGGAGCTGGGAGCCGGGGCCCGCCCTCTGCTCGGTGCCACCCGAGCCCGGCTGGTTGGAAGCAGGAACAGCTGTCCCCTGCCACAGCCTCCGCATCTCAGCCCCGCTCAGGAGCCGCCCGGCGGTCGCAGCCAGCCGGCCACGCGTGGGGGTCTGCACCAGGCCCGGGGGCAGCGGGTTCTCCAGCAGGCTGCAGGGCCCCCGGTAGCCCAGCTCCCCCGCCTCCCCCCAGCCGGCGGGAGGAGGGCTGTCGGGGTGACCGAGCCTCCGCAAACCTGTTCTTGGCCTCGCACCCCCAGCCACACCGCCTTCCCACAGTTACCTCCCGGGGCCGGGGGGCCCCCACGCCGCCCGCCTGCCCTGGCGCCTCGCAGCCTCTGCCCGGCTTCCCGCCACGGCTGCCGGAGCCAGGTGCACCTTACCTGACGGAGCTTCGGGCGGCGACACACCCCGGAGGGGAGGGAGGGGGCGGAGGGCGGCTCTGATCTGTGCTCCGCTGGGGGAGAGGGCCACCCCTGGCCTCCTGTGATTGGCCACCCGGATCCCTGAACGAGACACACACACACACACACTCACATGCACACACATGCGCACACACACACACACACACACACACACACACACACACATGCACCATGCACACACACGCTCTCTGGAGCCAAGGGCGGAGGAGCTGCTGTCCCCACAGCGTGCTGCCCGGCTGGGGGCCTGGGTCTGAGTGCCGGGCAAGCCCAGGGAGACGCAGGTCCCTTGGGGGCCCCTTACGGTTACGAGGACAGCAGGCAGGGCGTGGGGGCCGTGTGGCGGTCCCCGGGCACGCCGGGCTGGGCGGCTGCAGTGGCGGGGGCCCCCTTCCGCAGAGCGAAGCCCCCCACTCCACACCTTTCACCCCCTCAGCCTCCGGGAGCCTGAAACCTGCAGCCTGAGGAGCGTGCAGGTGTCACGTCTGCAGGGGACGCGGCCAGCGCCCCCGTCCCAGCTCCTCCCAGACTCCCGCTGCCTGCACCCCCTGCTCTGCTCCAGGCGCTGTGTGTCACACGTGTCACTCCCCCCCTCTTACTGTCCTTCACGTTAACGCCCGGGACCCCTGGAGTTCACGTGTGCTCTGTGCCTTGGCTAACGCTAGCACCATCGCATGAGCACTGGAGCGGAGGGCACCCCGAACCCCCACCCCATAGGTGAGAACGTGCTTTGGGGTGGGAGCCCGTCCCCACTCTGCAGCAGCCGCTGGGGACGCTCTGGGGACCTGCCGCTCCAGCGGTGGAGGGCGGGGACGAGCCCTGTCTGCACATCAGCCCTGGTTCGGGGCCCAGCACCCTGGGGGTGAACCCGCTTCGAGCTCAGCTCTAGCTGGGGCGCGGGGACACCGGGGCTGGGGGGCCCCACGTCGTCACCCCCAGGAGGCTCCAAGCAGAACTTCGACAGGGTTTCTGGCGTCCCCGGTGGCACGGGGCGGGGGGGTGGTGCGGGCGGCTGTTGGACCCACAGCAGGCTGACCGGTGGGCAGGGCTCAAGCCGTGACAAAGCTGGGCTGAGTGGGGCTTCTCGGCCCCCACAGCTGGGGACCCCCATGGCCCAGGGAGGGAGCGAAGGCCCCCGGGGCTGGGCAAGGCCCTCCGTTGCCCCGCTGGCCTGGCAGAGTCGCCCCAGTGGCCAGGCTCGGGGAGGCTGGGCCCCAGCTCCCACATGGGCCATTCGCTGAGGAGCAAGGCTTGGGCATGGCGTTGCTAGGAGACGGGCTCGGGCCGGCTGACAGGGCTGCTGGAGGTTGAGGCCAGGTCCACCCTGGCCCTCGGGCTGCACTGCCCACCCGCCCTGCGGGCTCCCTGGTGCCCAGTGGAGCTGCCCGAGGGCACACAGCGGATGCACATGTCCAGGCATCCATCCGTCCACCACCCCATCAGTCCCCCCTCAGGCTCCGCTCCCTCCCCGGCCCCCAGGGAGCGGGAGGCTGTGGGGGCTGTGAGCAGGGCAGGGCCTTCCGGGCAGCCTGGGGTGGGGACCGTCCAGCTGAGAGCCAGATGGACACGTTGGCGCTCGGGGGTGGGGTCTGGGCTGGAGACAGATCTGAGAAGCAACCCCAGGAATCCATGAAGAACACACTGCGGAGAGTCGTGAGCTGAAGCTCGGAGCAGAGAAGGGGGGACTGGGAGACGGGGAAGCAGCAGGGTCAGAGGGCAGGGGGTCAGAGGGCACGGGGGGCCTGAGGGCCAGGGCCCCGAAGCCAGATGGAGAGGCCCATGAAGGAGGGAGGACCACGTGTGTGACGGGCAGGGGCCAGAAGGAGAGCGCCGAGGACGTCCCTTGTCCAGTGCCGGCCGGTGCCCTCGCCCGCAGGGGACACGCAGGTGGGCGCGAGGTGGACGCGGGGCCCACGGAAGGTCCCTCACAGGACAGGAGACTCAAGCACGCCGACAGGCCCGGACACACCGGGGCGGGGGGCACGGCTGAAGGGACGAGGAGCCCCAGGAGAAGCAGATGGGTGGGCTGCGTCCATGTGGCTGCGTCCGTGGTGACAGTGCCACGGCCCACGGGAGCCTCCGGGGTGGCGTGTGGCCCCAGCGGGTGCCGAGCGAGTGCCGGGCACACGAGGAGGGTGGACACGTCCCCGGTGGTGGTGGCTGTGTCCCGGCCTCACACCCCTGGCACGTGGCTACCTCTCACCTCCCCCCACGGGACTTGCTCGGGGTCCCACGATCAGCTCCGCCCCCTCAGCCGGTGTGTGTCCCCAGAAAGCTTCCAACACCACCCGTCTCTGCGGCTCCTGGGAGCACCCGTGCACCCCTCCCCCTCGAGGACGTGCGCTTGGCTCTGGGGCTGTCCCCACGGTCCTTGGCGTGTGCCTCAGGGCAGCGATCCCTCTGTGTGCCCTGTTTCTGCCTGGGCCCTGGACACCCAGGCGGCACGCCCCGGCCTGGGACGGGGCGACTCGGTGCTGGGGGCCCCTCCCTGCCTGCCCCTGCCGAGGACAACGTTCTGTGTTCCCTCTCGGGCACAGCACTTACCAGGTCACGAGCGAGACACTCTTAATCTCTAAATCTCTTGAAATTCAGAAAGAGAGAAACCAGTTTAATGGTGGCCGCCTTGATTCACAGACAACGGAGGGATACGCGTTTCTGTCCACACGCGGGCACGGGACTCGGGGTGCGAGCTGATCCAGGCGCAGGTGCGGCGGCACTCAGGCCGCAGCCCAGCCTTGTACCATGTGGCTCGGACACTGACGGGGGAGGGGCCGGGCACCGCCACGCGCCCGTGCGAGGGAGCAGGAGAGGAGGTGGTGTGACAAGCGTCCAGGTGTGCCCTCAGGCCACGGCGGGGCCAGGCCAGGCTCGGCTTGAATTAGGGGGCCCCAAGGAGCACAGCAGAGGAAGGCTGGCCCCTCCCTGGCGCCGAGCCCTGAAGAGCCCCCAGACTTGGAGCTGGAAGGGCAGCAAGGTTGGAACAAGGACCGGCAGAGCCCCTGCCACCAGGGCACCCCGTCCCCGCTGCCCCCGCCTGCTGGCCCCTGCCCTCACCCAGGGACCCGGGCGGTCAAGCCAGCAACCAGGACCTGGCGCAGAGAACGCTGCTCCGGAGGCAACACACCACGGCGTTCCCAGGGCAGGCCCCGGACGGTGGCACGGGGTGGGGAGGCGTGCCCCACACTCCGTCCCGCGCCAGACGCCGCTGGCGCTGGCCCTGGGCCCACGAGCCGGCCTCGCGGCGCGCCTAGCTCAGCATCTTGTGCCGGTCGAACACCGTCTTGCGCTGCTCCTGCACCTGCAGCTTCCAGCGCTGCTGGGCGCCCTCCACGCGCCCCAGGACGGTGCTGGCCTGCGCGGTCCCGCGGGCGGCCGGGGCTGCGGCCGCAGAGCGGGCGTCCTGCGGGGGAGAGGGCACGTGTGGGCCTCCACGCACCCGTGTCTCAGAGGCCCAGTGGACGCCCTGGGCAGTCTCCCCCGGCACCCCGCCTCCCCGAGGAGGGGCTCCCGGAGGGCCACGCTGGCCGTGCACGCTGGCCGCCCCCTGCAGGGCGCCTGGCCCCCGAGGCCCAGTGCCTGGGGCTCTGCAGGGCGGACCCTGCCCATCCCGGGGCCCGGGAGGTGGCAGATCCCGGAGTGTGACCCGGGCCCTCGCTAGCACATGGCCAGCACACCCCGGCGGCCAGCGCAGGCCCACTCCTGACACGCGAGGGGACGCTGAGTGTTGGCCTCAGGACATCGTGGGGCCAGCACGGAGGCCGAGATGGGGTCTGAGGTCTGACAGCTGCACCTGCATCCCCCCCGGGCAGCAGGGTGGCCAGGTCGGGGGAGGAGCCGCACAGCTGGGGACCCAGAGGACCTCCTGGGGGCGGGCCGTGGCCGCACCCAGGGCGTCTGGCGGTCATGGACCCCGCATCTCCACCCAGAGCCTGCTTCGGCCTCTCCACGTGGCCGGACGGCCGCCCCCGCCCGTCTCCGCTGCTCCCAGCTCTCTGTCGACACGGCGGCATCTGCCCTAATTACCACTCTCGCCCTGAGCCCCTGAGCCCCGGAGCCCCTGAGCCCCGCATTTCCTGCAGGACCCGAAGCCGATCTGGGGGGAATTAGCGCCCGGGGCCGGGCCCCCGCCCGGGGGGATTTCCTCCCCAGCTCCCTGCCTCTCATCTCCTGCCACCCGTCTCTTAAGGGATTAGCGCAGCGCCCTGAGCCCACAGCCGCCCAGAACGCGCGGCTCGGCTCCCAGCACCCCGGGCTGGCACGGCTTCTGTCGCCACGCAGCTGCCAGGCCAGGGGGCGGCGCTCGGCAAGGGTGGGTGGGTGGGGGGCTCGGGGGGAGCTGGCCATGGCAGGGAGGGGCGGCTGGGGGGGGGCGTCTGTCCCTGCAGAGCTGAGTCACGGGTCCTGCCAGGCGGGGCGAGGCAGGCGGGGCATGCGGCGTGGGCTCAGGGCTCTGCTCCGGCCCCT
>PVKZ01007369.1:0-23951 GCA_004027375.1 Macroglossus sobrinus | reverse complement strand
CATGCCTGCCTTGGGCAGTCGCCTCCCTGTGGTGTTTTTCCTGTTTGGGACTCGGGGTGTCACCTCGACCACAGAGCTCAAGTCTATCTCCAGGGCCACAGAATGGCTGTCCCACAGCTCCTTGTGTTTTGCCTCTTTCTGGGTCTTTCTGCTCTGTTTTTCTCCAACTTTCATTACAAGTATGTTGAATCTTCTTCCTATGTCTCCTGTGGCTTGGCGTCTCTTTCATCTTTTTCATCTCTGTCCTTCTATGCTGTGGTACGGGCTGTTTCCTCAGAGCTACCTTACGCCCTTCGGCACAACGACTGAGTTTAATCTCGGTAGCTACGCTTTCGTCGCTAGAGGTTCTGGGTGGCTCCTTTTTAAAGCACGCCTTAACTGGTGTTTTCTCTGAACTGCTCATTCATTATGGACTCAAATCCATCTTTTATTGTTTTCATCTTACTTTGTAAGCTATTCAATATTGATATAATATCTGCAGAGCTTGTGCTACTCATTATGTCTGTTGCTTCTTCCTCGTAAAGTCTGTTGTCTTAGTTCATAAGTTTTTTCTATCGTGAGGTCATGTTCAGTGGGGACTGCCCCCAGCCCAGCTGGGACAGGATGTCAAGTATCATTTATCAGTGTTGCTGCTCTTGCTTCTGCCAGAACCCTAAGGACTTTGTTCTGATTAATAATCCCCTCAACTTGGGGGTTTCATCATGAAGCAAATCCTATCGTGTCAAACCCGACACCCATATTTGGAGTTGGACTTTGTCACTGGAAATTTATTTGTACGTCCCTGAGCTAGGCATAGAGTTCTAGACAGACTTCTTCACGTGCAGGGAGCAGCCTTCTGAGGCTTCCGGCCTTAGTCAGGCAGGGGTCTCGGACCCGGAGGCCCACCTCTTGCAGGCCCAAGACAACATCTTCTTTCCCGTTGGCAGTGAAAGCCCACCCCCCGGAGGCTCCTGGGCCCACCGCCCAGCCTCAGCCCATCCAGTGCTGAGCCCTTCTTTGTTCCTGGCCCTTGGGAATTTGGGGTTCACCGTGAAGGTAGTGAATGTACTGAGTGGGCATCTGTTGAGTTTCTACTGTTTCCCAAACACTCTGCTGCCCCTGGGAACGCAAAGCCCGCTGGGATGCGGCTCCTGCCCTCGGCTGTCTCTCCATGTGGCCGGAGACAAGCGTTTCCACAAAGACACCGTGATGCGGACAGGCTGTGAGGGCCGCTGTGGACAGATAACTGAGGAATGTGGCCCACCCAGGACATTCAAAAGAAATGGGTTTATTTTGTAAAATAGGATTGACTGAAATAAAGAAGTCGTTCTGTAGGAAATTCAAGTACAGTGATGTAATCAAAGCACACGTGACAGACTCTGTGACAATAAATGTTACGAGTCATTATCGCCACCATTCAAAAAGACAGTCTCTGGCCAATTAAAATGCCGAAGTAGGTGTCCTTTTAGCCAAATACACAAAAATGCATGTTTATGTAATCAGCTTAATCACACGTTTCAGGCAAGATTTTAAGATGGGTTTTGTTTTTCCTAATAATAAATGTTTGCTACTTAGCTAGCACTGTGACAAAAGTTATAAAACTCTTCTGAAAGCTTTTCATTCTGTGAAGACGTCACATCATCGACTTCTTTTCCGGCATCTCATTTCATTTAAAAATTGGAAACTAATGAAATTGTGATTGCAATCTGCTTTTGTAATGACTACAGTTCATCACGAGGCATTCTTGAGTGAGAGACTACCGCCGGCTGTTTTCAGTGCAAAACATTAAAAAGAGGAGGAGGAGGAAGAGGAGGAGGAGGAGAGGAAGAGGAGGAGGGAGGAAGAGAGGGAGGGAGGGAGGAATGTTTCAGCCTGGAGACAGAGCACGGATGGATGTGGCATTCTGTCATGGAGCATCACGTGACGGTACCAGGGGAACACCAATGTGCATCCCAGGCCCCCGCCACCAAACCGCACTCACTCACTGTCCCCACACCAGCCCCACGACAGCCTCCTCTTACGTGTCCCACTGTATTTAGTGCCAATTCCGTATTTTTCAGTGGGTGGATGTGGCATTAACAGCCGAGAACATTCTAGAAGGTCCACCATAAGCTCAGTGTAAGAGGTGACCACAGGATGCACGCAGGGAGACCCACGGATGATCAGGAAAGGGAGGAAACTGATTGGGCTGAAATTGTGCCAGTCATCAAACCAGAGGTCGGATAGAGCAACTAGCGTGGGCATCTCTCATCTGAATGGCGTCTTCTGGATAAATGCCAAAATGTCCTTTGAGCTATCATTTATGTGTCATTAGGATGGTAAACATTTTAATGAACTTATTTTTCTATCAGGGGCTTTTTTTTTAAATACTTCTCCCAAAACTGAATACACCGAAGTAAATTAGCATGTCGAGATTCAAGCTCTAATTTTTCTTCAGAGCTTCAAAACGAATCCACGCTCTCGTTTTTCCTTTGGATCCCTTCTCTCTGAAGACTTGCGTCTCCTCTGCCCGTCGCTGGTTTCTTGCATTCCCCTCACATCGTCCCCTCCTTCCTCATCTTCCCCCACTGTCACCGCGGCTCAGGGACACGTCACTTACCGTCATCTTTCCTTCCTGTGTCCTTGCCACCGGCAGTGTTCACCAATCTTCGTATGTCAGCCTGGTCTTATTTCCTTTGCCTCAATTTGATGACAGGAATAAAAAGGGAGGGGAGGCTGCCTGCCTCCCCGACCTTGGGAACGGAGAGTGTTTGGCGCGGGGACGTTGACAGATGCAGGCGTGGGCAGACTCGGAGGGGACCCTGAAGACCCAAGAGGTGAATGAATTGAACCTATTGCATCTGAATTCCTTGTCCTATGCCCAGCGCGTGCCAAACCCACATGGCTTTAGGGAAGCGCTTCAAAGCTTTTATAGGGGGAAAAGGACATCTGTCCACCTGTGTCGTTTCTAGGGCCACCAATATGGGATTCTTCCCAGCACTCGGCAGGGGCAGGAAAATGCTCCATGTGGCTGCCCACATCTGCTCCAGTAAATGGCCAACTTGTGTTCGGGATAGAACGCACTTTTGTTAGCTTCTCTGGCAAGGTTACCACCATGTAGTACTCTAACATTGTAAACAAAGTAATGTTTTGATCTCACAATTTCAGTAGTAAGTGTGTAATATCTAGATGTTTTACCTGATTGACTGTGATATGCAACCTGAGACGGGTTTAAATTTCTCCTAAAGTAGCAAAGTTTTGTGTTTTGTGCTCTTAATTATCGTATCTATTGATAATTTCTGCGTACAGATACAAAAGCATCGATTTTAATCATTTTCTCTTAAATAAAAACATAATCCTAGTGGGCTAGGGTGCAAATACCTATTGTCTTAATTTACCAGAACCAAACCAAATGCCATTATTTCCTAATAGAATCTGAGCTGGATGACTAAGATGCTCTATTTAAATCTCTGATCTTGGCACTTAATCATAGACTCCTCTCCCAGAAGGCAGATGTGATTAGGGTCTGAGGTATTGATATTATTAGAAGTAGCATCAGTTCAATGACGATAAGTGCCCTCCAGTGGATGTCCTCCAGCCGAATGCCTCTCCAAGATGCTGTGTGTTCAGAGCATTAAAGAGCATCTTATTGGATGAAAGATTTAATGCCTCCATCAACCCCCATTCGAACCCTGTTCTTGGGAAGAAACCCAAGGCACAAACCTGGTGCCTTCACTGTTGCTGGCAGAGAAACGGTCCCTCAGAACCGCTCCGAGTGCATCCCCTGCCTCCAGCCGGCCACTCAGGCTCTGGCCACCCCTGGAGCCCAGAGCAGCACGATCTCAGGATCTCAGACGGGCTCCGAGAACGACCTGGGGAGATCAGAGAGGGTGATGAACTTGCAGAACGTCTCACAGCTGTGGGGGTTTGAACCCAGTTCACCAGGCTGGTTATTTACCCCTCTACTCACCTCTCACGCCATGTGATAGGATCTGACTTAATCGTTGTATTGACATTGAACGTATTGCAACGCTTGTATTTTAAAGAATAAAGCCTACATGTATATATTTTTTTAAAAAAATCAGAAAATGTAAGAGAAGTAGAGAAATAAAAGTGCTGTTTATTACTTCTACGGAGGAGGATTTTCTGTTTGAGTTTTATTGAGGTCATACCAGTTTTACATTATCTTAACTCAGTATTACCGTTGTAGCCTTTTGATTAGCTACCTATTGATCTGTTTTCTACATCAACTGGCTGAATATATAATCATGGCTTCACGGGAGCTATGATCTGAGACCCCAAACATCGCACGGAATGGCTTCATTAACTGACGTAATTTTCCTCCACCAGAAGATGTTTTAAAACACATATTTGGGGTCTGTTTGAAAGGACATTCAAGCACATCCTACTTAATTAATTCATCCTTCATTCGTAACACTGAGCCAGCGTCCCTTAACAAGGTGTGTGACCCGGCGGGCACCCCCCAGCGGGGGCCAGGGGGACTGGTTGACATCTGTGAAGAACACGGGGGCGTCTTGTGGTTTTAAATAGCGTTAAAAGACTCGAGAGATGCGTAAAATCACAGTGCGTTTCGTTTTCTCCCCGCCTCTTCCTAGCAATGCAGCAAAAAGGCCTCCGCCTCCCTCCTGTGGCTTCTGAAGTCCTCCGGTGTCATCGCGAACCGCCCGTGGCCCCAGATCTCCCTCACGGTCATCACCACGGCCATCGTCCTGACCATGGCCGTGTTCAACATGGTGAGTCTGGGCCCCTCCCCGTCCCCGGGCCCCTCCCCATCCCCACTCCCGGCTCCCTGCTCCCCATGCTCGACTCACTGCAACCTCTCACCCTCGCCCGGAGCCCGGCGACACCAGCCACCGCAAGCTAAATCCTCACTCACGGCTGCAGCCACAGCAGCAGCATCACTAAGAACCACGCTTTCGGCCCAAACCAGCCGGGGGCAGCTCCTCCCACCTTCTTGCTCCTTGGGGCTCCTGGGGACAGGAGTGACATCGAGTGTCGGTGGGAGGAAGACCCCCGAGGAGGAGCAGAAGCGTCGCATTAAGGAGAGTGCGGCGCAGAGCTGCCCTGCTCTGGCGATTACAGCCCTGGCTTCCGACCTCCGCTCCCTGCTCATTAACCAACGTCCACGGCTTCCATTTCTCCTTTTCAGAATTGAAAACTGACACTTCTCCATCAAAGTGGATTTTAGGGTAAATGAGCGGATGTCCCCACCACCCTTAGGATGGCGCCAGCCGTTTTGTAAATATTTAACCCGTGGCCGCTCTTACTGTGTCGATACGACCATTCCTGGCATGCTCTTGAGAACGGGCACAGACGCACTCAGTGCGCGCTGAGACACGTCCTTGCTGTCATCCCGACACCTTGACTGTCCACCGTCATGCGCAGTGACACCGCCTGCGGTGGACGCTTCGCTGGGCGTTGGGACTGCAGCGTGTCGTGGTGCCTGGTTCCGGAAGCACGAAATCGGGCCGAGACGATAGAGCATGAACGTTAAATCCTAAGACATAGCTGTCATACGTGAGACAGCGTTTACTCAACCAAATACACACACACATATATATATATATATATATATATATATATATATATATATATATATATATAAATATTATATAATATTATATTATATAATATAAATATTATATTATATTATAATAGTATATAATATTATATAATATTATATTATATTATATAATATTTATATTATATTATATAATATTATATATATATATAGATATTAATTGAGCATAAATACATGTCTGGGACATCGCTAAGTGGTCAGAACCTTCCAGGCGTTCGTGGTGGAGTTTGGAGACGGACGACTGGGAATCCAGGGTGCGTTGGGGGGTGGCAGGGAGAAGGGACAGCAGGGCCTGCCGGGCTGAACGGTCAAGGATGGGTAGGAGAATTTCAGACGACGGCAGATGTCAGATGACAAGGAGGGAAGACACTTGTCACCCAGGACGGGAGCAGATGTTTGTATTAAGAAGTAGTAGGAAATAAGGCTGAGGAGGTAACAAGGACTTGGAAGGTTTCCTTGGGCTCAGTCCTGGATGTTCCCCTGTCCTGTGTGCGATGCCTCCTGGCACACCTGGGGATTCAGGTGAAGGCGGGGCCACCTGGAAGGCAGGCGGGGCCACCTGGGAGGCAGGTGGTGCCACCCGGGAGGCAGGCGGTACAGGGCGCAGGCTGCAGGGGCCGGCTGGCCTCCTCATCTGCCCTACTCCACCTAGAGGTTGTCTTAAGGATGCCTGGGAAGGGGCGTCAGAGAAGCCAGCACTTCCTGCCCGACCCGCACGTGGCCGTGTGGATTCCTGCGCCTCGTCCCCTACGGTCAGCTAGAGGACAGGCGTGCTGGCTCGCCCCGTTGCGCCTGACCACGTGTCAGCCCCCTCTGGGAGCACCCCGGATAAAACGCGTGAGGCCCAGCCCTCAAGTCAGCCTCCCCCGGCCCAGGACAGTGAGGAATGGGACCGTGAGTGCTCCTCGCTCTGTCCCCTGAGCCATCTGGGTGGTCAGCGCAGACAGCGGCGTGCCTGTGGGCAGTTACACCCCACGGTGCCTGTGGGGAGAGGGCATCAGGCAGGCCAGGCCCCCCCGGCCCTCGGTCTTTGTTCCGATGAGGCGTCTCCTCGATGTGCCAAGTTCACCATGAGAAGGCCACCGCCGTGGGCGGCCTCTTGCTCCTCTGTGAAATCGGTGCGTGACCCTAAGCCAGCCTTTCCTCCTTTCTGCGGTGGGGATGACGAGACCACCCTCCAGGGGTTGGGGCCTCATCTTGGTGACCAGAGTCCCTGGACTGGGGTATCATTTATGTCCATCAAGAGCTTCATCTGAACTGACCGGCGATCAGCTAGAGAACATGCCACATCTGGACACCAGGTGATTCCCCCGAGAACCGGCCCGCTCTGAAGGGACCTCACCACATCAGTCGGCCAGAGGCATGTGCTCGGGAGGGGCCCAGACCCGGGTTCTCTATGCGAAGGACCCGGGGGACTTTTGCTGTGGCCCCAGAGCTGTCCTCAGAGCCGGGGCAGCCTCAGGGTGGGGATGTGTCACTAGGGACTTATGACTGAGGCCGCAGGGACGTTGCTGGCAGCCTGTGTGCATGCGCGTTACCCGCCCTCGGGATGCCTCTTCCCTGCCCTGGCGGTGTTATGGTTCTCGCAAGGCCGTGGGGACACGGGGACCAGGGGTGGGGATGGAGAGGCAGAGGGCTGGGGCGAGAGCCTGCAGCATCACGCGTGTGTTCCCTCAAACACATGCCGTGTGCTTGACTCGGCTCCACACGCGTGTCCGTGAGTCCCCTGCGCTGAGCGCCAGCTCTTCCGGAGCAGGACCAACGAGCTCGAACGGCAGTTTGGGACGCGAAAGGGGCAGGAGACAGCTGGGCCAGAAGTAAGCTCCACGGTGGAGGAGGGGTGCACGCCGCCCTCGTGACCGGGACACCGAAAACACACTCCCCGAGGGCCCACCTTTGCCGTCGGCGGCACGGGCGGGCCACGGGAGGGAGGCGTGGAGCGGGGCGTCCACGCGCTGCGGTGTCAGCTCTTCCTTCATCGGTGCAGGTGTCCTAGGGTGGCCTGGGACAGGGCCCCAGGCCCCAGGGCGAGAGCGGCCGTTCAGAGTTTACTAAACAAAAGACAAGTGACGAACAGGTAGGAACACAGCTGGCCCTTTTGGAAAAAGAAGCCATTTGTTTGAGTAAAGTCTAGTTTGACCTTATAAAACCAGGATTTATCGCCTCACTTTTTTAGAGACAGAATCTCTAAATGGGGGAACAAATCAGGTTTGGAAGCTAATTGTGTTTCACATGGGATAATTAGTAATGACTGATGGGCCGGTTGGCCACGGTCTAAATGTTTGATGAGCTGAGCGTTCAGGAGCAGATTTATTTTATTTTATTTTATTTTATTTTTTACAGTAAGTGAGATCCCTTTGGAGAGAAAAAAAATACATCTTTGGGATCAGGAAAAAAAAAATATGGAGTCTCCCAGCGTCGTTTTCTTTCCTCACGGAGAAGGGGGTTCATTGCCAAGTTAGGGGTGTGGGCGACACGATGGAACTGTGATGGATGATGTTTGAGGAAGAGAGGAGAGGAGGCTGCACCCCGAGACTGAGCTCCCTCCCGGGGACAAGGCCACGGGGCGGGGACCAGGCCACGGGGCGGGGACCAGCCACATTGCTTTTTCTCTGTAGCGCTCGGGGACGGGGCGAGGCGGGCGGGGACGAGACTCAGAACTGCTCAGTGGACTGTGTTCCCCACCAACGCAGGAAGAATGGCATTTTTCTTGCTGTCTGGGGCCCCGGAATTACTGTGTTTTTTTTTTTTTCCCATCAGATGCTCCTCTGATATGTATGTTAAAGGAGCGTTAGGCACGTGAGGTCCAGAAAGGAGATTATGTCACATGACTAGGGAATAGCTGTGCAGCGTTGCCGTCTCTTACGGACCACAGAAAGGGAAGGGCCCGCTCGTCAAAGAGCGCTGGCTCTGGTGGCATCTGAGGGTTCCAGAAAATGCCCTCTAGCGCCTCCGATCCCCATCGTCCTGAGTCAGGGCTGCAAGGGGTAGACCCAGGCTCCACGTCCCCAGCCAGCCAAACCGTACGGTGCGGTGGCCACCCTGGGCCACAGGTGGTTCTGACGCCGGTTCAGACACAGGCCAGTGGGCGCTGAGGTCAGCGGGGGCCATGCGGGGAGGTGGCTCCCAGGTCCCTCGCTCACCTTCGGGAGGACACCTGCGTTGTCACAGCCCTTATGGGGTCAACCAGAACGGCGTGCTCCCGGGACACGAATGTACATGACAAAATGTCCAGCTCGGTTTTATTGAAAATAAATCATGCGATTTTGAATGCATGAGGTTCACCCACGTGACACCAAACACCCTGATAAAAAGTAGAGGAAGACGGTTGTCCAGGTTTTCGTCAGCTGTCGGGATTTGGGGGCCAAATCACCAATGACCTGGGAGTTTTGTTCCACTGTAGTTTCCGGCCGACTCCTTAGAGTCACGTATGGGAGATTGAATCTCGTGCCACTTTTGATGACGCGTCGACCGTGTCATCGTGTGAGTTCCCACGTCGTGTCGCAGAGGACACTGTCGATAGCACGGCTTCGGAACTGCGTTGGCAGGGAGTGAGTCGTGGTTAGCTGGTCTACCCAGGCTCCTAGCTCCAACCAGAGGACAAAGCGGAGCTGTCACCGGGCACAAGACACAATATTCCATCGGGTGTTCCTAATTCAATACTATTTGAAAAGCGTAATTCTGAGATGTTTTAAATGGCCTGGGAAAATGTAAAATTTGGCAGTAAAGCTAAAAATAGACCGTGTTCATGAGGGTACTGAATATCCTAGAATGTGCTTTGTTAGGGCATCTTCTCCTGATACGAAGGATATGGCTTCCCCAGTCGTGACAAAGGTTGTAGGATTTTAAAATGGGTGTGGACAAGACCCCAAATAATTCTGATTATTACACGTTCAGACTGTGGGGGAAGTTAAGTTGCGGCAGCTTAATTCGGAAGGAAGAAAAGCAAAGGAGAAATAATGCCAGTATTTGCCTGGCTACATGGGGGATGGCATGCGTTTGTTATGTTAAAGTGACTAAGAAAGGGGGAAATCAATTCTGAATTGAGGTGTGATGCCACGTAGAATACAGTTTCTTGATTTTAGGGGCACTGAAAAACGCCAGACAAATAGCAGAAAGGGTAAAGGAAGCATAGTTAGGTATAGCAATCGTTCTATTTTTCAGATTCAAAATATCATATTTATTATAGAGCCTCCTTCAAAACAAAGCTTTTACAGGCTATGTTTCTACTCACCGTGTAGCGGGATTTTATTTTCTTTATAAAATGATATCACCAAGAAGGTTTTGTCAATAATTTTAAGATCTTACATGCTTCAGACTAGTAACCTACCAAGCTAAACGGTCTTCTCCTATTTATCACATCTTGAATCTTTAGTAGTCAATCTATTTTACTTTGGGTATGTTACAAATCTAAATTTGTAACAGTTTTGGAGCTCAATATTTGCCAAGTTATTCCTCCATTAATTTTTTTGATATAACTTTTTAAAAGAACGAGCACATTTTCAGTTCAACCGAGGGTTGTGACATTTTTAATCATTTTTGTTAGTAGTAAATAAAGAAATCTACTACAATTCTTTGATTTTTAAATCAGCACTTGGACTTTATCAAATGATATAATAAAAAGAAACATTCCATCTAGTCTCATTCTTAGAATCTGAGAAGAACTGTTCCTAAGAATAGACTTAATAAATGCCTCCTTATCCACCTCAGTAAATCAGTTGAAGTGTTTGATGAGACCTCTACCATCAAAGGAAATAAACAAAGGGAAGGAAGCAAACAAAAGCAACCACAGACCTGTACGGAAAAGTGTTTCTCTGTAAGACTTAATTTGTACGGCTGACCTCTGCAGAAACACAGCTGGTCTCATGGCCGAGATAAATTTCTTTCAGCAAAGGGGACCTAGCCTGAGTCATTCTCTGGTTTGTCTTTACCGAATCCTCCTGGCCCCTCAGCCATCGTCTAGAAAGTGACTGACCCGTCATCACTTAAACGGATGGTACCACAGCTTCCCAGAAAGGAGATGGAAAGAGAGAGACAGAAGGAGACAGAGACAGAGATAGAGAAACAGAGAGAGAGAGAGAGAGAGAGAGAGAGAGAGAAAATTCCTGCCTTTCCTTCTGTGTGACCGTGACATAAGAGCTACGCATCTATTTTCTCAAGGTCACCTTTCTTTTTAACGAGGGCCCTTTTCCAGCAGCCTAAGGGCATCCCCTCAATTTTAATCCCTTGTGGCCCTGAGCTGCCAAGCACTCGCAATGATAGATACAAGTGTTGATACCGGTTATTGCATTCTGCCCAGAAAATGAATTTTTTCTTAAAATCGAAAACTCATAAAACTCCATTGACTTATTTAACGTTTCAACCAAGATGGTTAAGATCTTGCAAACACGTTGCAAAGGCTCTGATTTTGGGCCACAGAGGTGAGCGTGTGTGTGTGTGTGTGTGTGTGTATGTGTGTGTGTGTGTGTGTGTGTGTGTGTGTGTGTGTTGGTGATGTCAGCGTCCCACGTAATTTTGACCGAACCCTCCCCTCTGCCCTGCTCTTTGTACATTTTAAATTTATTATTTATTAGGATATCTTGTCCTGATAATAAGGATATCATTTTCCCAATTATTACAAAGATTGTAGGATATTAAAATGGGTCTGGAGAAGACCCCAAATAATTCTGATTATTACGAGTGCAATTAGCACAACAATGAATAGTTATTTATTCATTCGGTAGAAACGCTCAAAGCCTCCAAAAGGCAGCGACGAAGCTGTCAGCATGCGAGGTGTGCGTGCTGGCTGCTGGCTGGCCCGCCCAATACTGCTCGCTTCTCAAGGACGCAGCGATCCGCTTAGCACCCACCTCCTAGCTTCGGTCTGTCCTGCACCAACTCACCGAAAAATCAACATTTTCTTCGCAGTTTTTCCTGAGCGACTCAGAGGAAGCAATCCCCGTCGCCACCAATACATCAAACACGAGCCTTTCGGCCTTGAATAAGCAGGCGGCCATTCTGCGCGCACAGAACCTGTTTTTCCTTCCGGTAAGAGTGTCTTGTTCGTTGTTATTGGTGGTTTCCTGTGTGCGACTTGTCTATCTAATGCTGTGGTGCCCACTTTCTCCTCTGCTCGAGACTTCACTTTTCTTCTTTGGAAGCAGGTCCTGACCTGTCCAAAGCTGCCAGTCTTGGGTAAGAGAAGGCCTGGCCAACTGGCACCCTTAGGTCACATGTGCAGACTGACAGTGTCACCAGTGATGCCCTCACACAAGACTCTCGCCTTTATTCTCTTCACTGCTGCACATGACGTATCCCAGCGTTCGACATTGAACTACATGGCACTAAATTTCTGGGTTCGTTACCTGTAGATTTAACTGACTGTTCCAGAGGGTTCCCGTGAGGTCTCAGACACTGGGGTGACGGGACCCCATCCCACGTTGCTGCCTCTCCTTTGGCCACATACGCTGTCTGCGGGTTCCGTCCTTGAATAATCCTCACCGGCTCATTTTAACCAACGCTCAAAAGGGCCGAGGTTGAAATTTCAGAACTTCCTAGCACATCAGTCTTTTAAGATAAAACAGATCAATCGATTAGGTGCTGCTTAATGACGTTGGTCTTCCATGAATTATTTGTGCAAAAAAAAAATACATATTTCGATACTCTCTTGTACCTTGTATGAATAATCATCTAAAAGAAGCATAGATTATTCCCGTTTAGTTTCAGATAGCCAGTTTTAAGGATGCTAAATGAACTATTCCGGGAACTGAAACTGGTGATCTAACATGTATACTTTCAAAACATCCCACCGATGTTTTAACTCCCATCAGCAATGGCGGTAAGATTTCCTCTTCTCGTTCTTTCGCTGACTTGTTCCCCTGATGTTTGGCTTCGATGCTCTTTCTCATCTCGCCTTTTCAACTCAGCGCTCTGTGTACAGAGACTCGGGCCATCTGGCATTGTTTTGAGGTCATGGCTGTCACAGAGGCAGCAGACTGGGGTTCGGAGAAATGCCGCTCGGGATTGGGAAGAAGGGATGATGGCATACGTTTCGTTCCTTATCACATTAGACACCGTCTTTCGACATTAGTTATAGGATAAGTGAGAGACGGGACGCGTGAGGCTTCACTGGCTGTGATCTCACGTGGGCCTGTGGAACCACACTCTTTGGAGAAAGATGTTGGCTGACGGGGTGGCTGGCCCTTCCTCCTTGAACGGTGAACGGACGGTGTTAGCACGCACGTGGTCCACACGCCAGCGTAGGGAAGGCGCCTCCGAGCTGTGACAGTCACAAGACCCTGTAAGGTCAATGGTTTCGAGGAAAGATGCATTTTTGTAGGGGGGAAAAAAAAAAGCAGAGCTGGCAAACCATTTTTGTTTTAAATCTCTCCATCCAACATCTTTGAGTAGAACAGTTCACTAAAGGCGGGGAGGTCCTTCTGAATTTCATCTGTCCAGTATCTCACCGTCAAAGGAAGCAGGCCATTAGCCACCCAAGATGGGGAACGGTAATATTTACTCAACCGTTTAAAAGATTCTGAGACAATACACAGTAGACTCTAAAATATCGGTCACACTTAGTCAAGCGGTCACTGCTATTCCCATAAAAACTCTGCAGAAAGAGAATCACTGAGAGCTTTGCCAGGGAAGCCCTGTGTGCTCACCTGGCCCTGTGTCCTCACCTGGCCCCGTGTGCTCACCTGGCCCCGTGTCCTCACCTGGCCCCGTGTCCTCACCTGGCCCCGTGTCCTCACCTGGCCCCGTGTCCTCACCTGGCCCCGTGTCCGTGCAGGAGCAGCTTTATGACCTCGCGAGCTCAGGGGTCCAGCAGAGCTTGGACCAGCCGGTGTCCCCCTCAGTAGACCTGAAGGCGCACTGGGGAAGTGTTTTGAGGGTGCGCACACAGTATGCCTCATTTCTCTCAAGCCGCATCTCATGTGACACCTGACACAGACACGGACGTGAAGGGGGCTGCCACCTTCACTGTTGAGGGTGGTAGAAATGGATACAACTTCTTCATGGTCGCTTAGAATCATCATCAAAAAGCATAGACACTTTTTACCCTGTGACACCAATTCTGGGAATCAACGTTAAGGGCACAAAGACTTAGCTACCGGGGCATTCATTAAAATATTTGTATAACATCAGTAATAAACGAAGAAGGAAAAGAAAGTGAACAACCTAAAAGCTGGAATAAATCAATTGTTTCAATAAATTCTGTTTAGTTATCATCGGCCTTTATAAAAGATGTAGAAAAATATTCAATGACATAGAAATACATATTTTTGATAAGTTGCTAATTGAAAAGTGTCATTTAAAAACATCCCAAACAGTATAATCCCAATGTACTAAAATGCTCACGCCAATACATAGAAAAAAAAAAAAGGCTAGAAAGATATATAGGAAATAATTAATAGCCTCACGTTGGATACTGGGGATGATAAAAGACCCTTACTTTCATATGCGTCATTTGTATAGTTCCTAATTTTTAACATCAGATGTATTATTTCTAAAGTGGAAAAAAAAAGTCATTTAAAAAAGCACAACAAAATCAAGATAAAGTATCTTTTTTGTGTAGGCACTGTGTGCTCTCCTAGGCATCTATAACATTGCACCCACCAAACCACCTGTGAGGAGGTGTTGTTGGAATTCTCATTTTCCAGGGAAGGAAACTGAGGCCAAAAGAGATTCAAGCAAATGACGCAAGAGACAGAGGCTGTTCCCTTGAGGTTAAAACGCAAGCTAATTCCATTGATTAATTCTATCAAAAGTGCTAATAACCGTATTAACTAATATTTACTTGGTTTATTTAATATTAACTAATAAGAAAAAGTTATTTAGTTACTATTATCTAGTAACTAACATGATGGAGATTACTAATTTAAATAATGTGACTAACTAATAGTTAGTACAACTATTAATGATTGATTAGATGAACTGTATCAAAAATGTATTAAAATAAAATAAGGTCACTAGGAATTACTCCTGAAGAGATGTCAGCTCGGGGGCCCACGGGGACTGGGCTGCCTGGCGCTCTCGCTGGTGGCCTCAGTGACGCCCGGTCTCCCGAGCTCCCAGCCGGCCTTCTGGACCGATTCCCTTCTTCTCACACCCCCTGTCGCATCTTCCCAGGCCCCAACATGCCTTTCATTAATTCCCAGAATGCCTTGCGCGTGCCCTTGGAGAATTCTAGCAAGGGGTTTTGTTTTTTAATGGAAAATAGACTAAAAGCCTCCTTCCCGTGAGCATTTGTGTGTGCATAGATATTCGTAAAATGTGAAAGCTTTTTAAAAGCCTAAGAATGAATTTTAAAATGTGAAATCACAGGCGTATTCGTGTCCGTATTGGCTGGCACATATTTCAAATGAAGGTTATTACAAAAAAAAAAAAATCTTTACAACCCTCCCTCCCGCCTTCCAACAAATTACACATGCACATACTCAATGCGGTGGCTGCTTATTCTGCCGCTTTTCATTTGGTTGGGCTGAACTTGTCGATAACTTCCATTCTTACAATGCGTTTCAGTACCATTTTAGCAGCAGAAGACTTTTAAATACCAGATCTTACGAAGAGCGCAGGTTTAGGACCAGAGTGGGTTCTGTGGAGAGGAGGGGAGCGTGTCATGTGACCCCTGCAGCTCCCTGTCTTACTCCCCTTTCTTCCCCAAGAGCAGGACGGATGAGCGAGCGACTGTCCGTAGCCGGTTCCACAGCTGATTGTGGATGGCCTTAGGCGGGGAAATAAAAGAGCTAGGATGACAAAAACAAGCAGTTATCCGTGGCCAAGTCCGTATGATGAAACTAGAATGGAGTAGCTTACAAAGCGGGCTATTTGTTAAAGACGGGGTTTATCGAGCATCAGTCAGATCTCTGCTTTATTGAAATCATGAAACTTGTTTGAGTGCTGTTTCTGTTCCGAGCACGCTAAGGGAACATCATGATAACCCCTCGTTCATAAAAACCCCGTAATGCAGCAGACGAAGCCTTAGCGAGGATGGCAGCCGTGGATACGGGGAGCCCCGCCTGCCTGCAGGATTCAGGGCTCCAAGCTTTGCTCTTTCCTCTCTGTGACCTACCGGGTGGACGTCATCACCCTCGTTTTACAGATCAGGACACCGTGACACAGGCAAACTGGGTCCCTGACCTAAAGTGACTCAGGCAACACGCGATTAGAGCGGGATGGAGTTCTGGGTTATCCTGGCTTGACGCGTCTGTCGTGGTAATCGGGAGAGAGCGGCTGCTTCCTGGGAGCTGAAGAGATGGCAGCTGCCACTTCTTCCCCACACCTGGCTCCTCCCATCTCTTCCGGGGCCTGTTCGCTTCTGAGATATTTGTGACTGGCCTTAATCGAAGCTTTTCGTTTTTAAATTTTTTTTTCTGCTTTATAAAAATCTCTGACATGCAGTTTCTCTTGTAACAAAATGCCCGTACTCTCTTATGCTTTTAACAGAACTACCTACAATGATTTATATCCTCTTAATGAATTAAAGAATCAAAAGCACCAAAAAGGATTGTGTACACTACCATTTTTTTTTAAATCTACAAATGCGTAGGTCATTCCACTTTCATTTTCAAGAAGCAAATGACATCGGCTTATAATGGCATGTCTTCAATATAGATTTTTTTGAGAATTATTTCCATTTGGCAGTGTGCATGATTTTAGGAAACGCGGTAAGCTGGTCAGCAAGCCATGTCATGAGGAATTCTATTCTGAATCAGATGCGTCCACTGGGTCGAAGAGCAGAAGTAGGCTTCTGCTGACATAACGAGTTTCTGAGTTGCCCGGGGAGCTTGGCGGGGATCCCGGGGGTGTTAATTCTTCTTGCGGCATGTCTAAGAGGAGGTCCTGGGTCTCCATCTGACGTGTCCTCCCCCTGTCCCAGTACCTGATCTACAGCTGCATCCTGGGGCTGCTGTCCTGCTCCGTGTTCCTGCGGGTGAATTACGAGCTGAAGATGTCCATCATGACGGCGGCGCTGGTGGCCTACAACACCGTCTTCCTCCACACCCACGCCCACGTCCTGGACAGCTACAGCCAGGTCCTGTTCGAGAGGTAACCGGCTTCCTCTCCCTTCTCTTCGCTGTGGTCCTCTCGTGGCATGTGGATGCCGTGAGTGCAGGCTGAGTAAGTGCGAGTGAGCAGCAAGCGTCATCATTGGAGATGACTGCCTGAGTGAGGGTTTCTTTGCTGTCTTGTTTCAGAAGGATGCTGCGTGGTTTCATGATGGAGGACAGAGAGTGTGTATTATCGGTTACGTAGAAGTTACAAAGTGGTTTAGAGAGATGATTTTATTATAACCTATACTATATCGATGAGGATGATCTGAGGGTCCTCAGCCTCAGCATTATTGATATTTTGTGCTGAATAATTTTCTGTCGGGCGGGGGGTGGCTTGTCTGTGCAATGGAGAATATTTAGCAGCATCCCCGGCACTTGAAGCTAGACACAGTCAACCCCCACAGTCAGGACAACTAGCAATGCCCCCAGGCATTGGCGAATGTGCCCTGCGAGGCAAAAGGGACCCCAAGTTCAGAACAACCCAATAGACATACACAACCATCTTGGAAAAAATATGTGGATATCTTTCCAAGTTATGGAGCTAAATTCCTTACAGAAAAGTTCCTGACATACCTACCCGTGTGTGGACAGAGTACTACGGCCAGCCGTGGGAAGTGTCACATCCAAGAAAGACGTGACCATGTTTCCCCTCCCGCCTTTGGCCCACACGCTGGCCGTACGCTTCTCCCAGGCTGCTCGCCCGGGTTTACACGGGGTTTCTCGTGATCAGATTATTCGTTATTATAAGGAATATTTGCTTCCTGCTCGAGAAAAGCTTTAATCATTCCACTGTCCTCCATCTCCCATTGTAACAGCAGAACAGGGTTCCATATCAAGTGTTAGGTTTCTTTCTGAACCCAGTGGTCTCTTTCTGTGAGCATTTTGCATAATCCTGCATAATATCTCCATATTTTTTAACGTAAAATAAATGCCTTAAATATTTGCGTAGACTCGACGCTCCAGCAAAATACTTTTGTTGACAGTGGGTGGCCACAGGCTTCTCCCTCGGAGGTTGGCTGTCGCGAGCAGGGAGCAATTCACTGTATAAATGTTCCTTACCAATAAGAACACTTCAGGATCACGACCGCAATGCACTCTCGTCCCCTAATTTAATTTTCATCATCCTCCGTACCATCAAATCCTCCTAACAGTCTCTAACACAGCTTATAGCCGTGGAGTTGCAAAAAAAATGTATAATTGTATTAGGGACATTTTATGATTCCTTAGCTAGGATGAGAATGAAATCAGAAGTTAATTTTCCAATAAATTCTCAAAATTGCCATCCAAACACGCTCTCCTCTTTCTGTGCTGTATCTAGAGAACCCACATCGGATTCCTAAGTAAATACAGCATTACCGATTTTTACGCGCAGCTGACAATGCTATTACATTTCCCTTTATTAAATTTAAAGCTCCTGCATTTGCTAACAGCTATAGCACAGGGAGAAATTAGATTAGCAAGTTTCTGATGGGAGAGATTTATTTGGGGGGATCTGAGTGAGAGACACCACCTGTGATTAGAACCTCGGCAGTGGTTAAGTGATAATTCAGTTGCAGAAAATGAGTTTTTACTTTCAGAGTCCTTTGGTTTCATGTAAGATCTTTTGTGTTTGTTCTCCTGGTTGTGTCTTTAGGACAGCCTTAGAGCTAGTGAGGGCAGTCAGCCAGCATCCTGTCCAGGACAGGTGCACCTGTCTGCCCCACCCCCAGTCTTGACGTCAAGGTTCTGGCTCTTGATTCCTGCACAAGCCACCACAGTGCTCCCAGAAGCGCTCCTGTCCAAAGATGCGTATGACTAACATAATACCAGGTCTTCTCTAATGTCGGTTTAGAACGAACCCCGTAAGAGACTCTTCAGAGAGGGAGTTTAGAATTCTTTCTGGATTCCCCCGCCTTCACATGTGTTTGATGCAGCCCTGCGGTTCCTAACCCGAGCGGAAGCCCATTAATGTCAAGGATTCTTTCTCTTACGAGACTCAAGAGAGTCCGCCCTCGGATGACCGATAAAGGTTTCCTCGTCCTTTGATTGGCTGACGCTGACCCCACCCTTTCAGACACGAAACTGGGACGAGGATCCTCAAAAAGCAAAACGGAACAAAACCGCTGAGATGGTGCCTCGCGAGGGACATCCCTCCTTCCCAACCCAGCCGAGCGCGCCCCTGAAGGAAGGAACTGGCTTAGGGGTGCCGGGTAGCACCTCCCTTTCTCTCTGAGCTAGTTGGTGGTCTCGAAGTCACGTGCTTGGTCTTTCCCCCTTTTTCTGACCCATTTCTGAATCTTGGCCCCACTTTTCACTCCCGGTTTCCTGGTCCTTGCCCTGGACAAGTGTTTGGCGGTGCCAGTCGGTTTCCTCGCTGCCCCTCTGGCCCCCAGACTGGCCCCTCATGCAGCCGTGAAGACTCCTGGTCACCTACCGAGAGCTTCTGGCTTAAAGACTCGACGGTCAAACAGTAATCACAGATCGTTGTCATCTTCGCGATGGCACACTCCTCTCTAAAAGATGTGTTCATGGTTTTTGGTCTATATGGCAGCTATTGACTATTATCATATAAAATTTTGGGGAAAAAGTCTGTTAGAATGGAGACAAGCAACATCCCAATACTTAACATCTACCTGCCATTTTATGATTCTGATAAGTCACCGCATGAGGACGGGAGCTCAGAAGTTCCTGGCTCTTAGATGGTCTGGAAGAAGATGTTCTCCAATTCGGGGGCATGTACCGCAGTCCCCTCTTCTCGACGAGGACACGATGCTTTGCTGTATCAGTCAATAGGGGTTCCGGTTCCAGCTCACACCACTGTCCCCGGAAGCCTCAGCCAGCGCCACTGAGGACAGAGAGTGCCCGTCGTGGCGTGACGATGCCGATGGCCATCGCCGTTGCTGGGAGCTGTGTTTGTCTCGACGACGCTTCCCGGGACAGATGCGTGTGGCGGAGTCTGCAAGACATTGTCACATTGTTCCCTGTGGGCTTTTTTCTCACAGAAGAGTTGAGCAGGGTCGGGCCTGGTGAGCACTTGGAGGGGAGACCACCTAGGAAGACCAGGTGCTGTAGGCGGGAGAAAATTCAAAATAAAAATAAAAAGGTGACGAGACATGCGGTGAGAAAATCGTGCGCCACCAAAAGGCCGCAGGGCGACTCGTCAGGGAATCTTGGTCGAGTCTGTACAGCTTGGGAAGTGAGAGGACGTGCTGGCTGGCAGCTACAGGGGGTGGCCCCGAGGTGGCCTGGAGGTGGCCCCAAGGTGCCGCTGTGCAGAAGACAAGTGGCATCAGCTTCAGGGCCAACTAAGGTGTCTCTCCCTCTGCCCTTCCCAACCTCAGCACCTGTCCACCGGTCCCGCACCATATGCCAAGGGCCCTGGGAGGAGTCTGATCCCCCCCCCAAGTGTCAGGTGACAGTCGCACAGACCTCAGTCGCGGCTGTGGACCCTGCGGTGGCCAGTGAACCTGCGCCAGCCCTTCTCTGCCATAGTCGGGGAGATGCTGGGAAACAGTCACCCACGGGCCGGAGGGCCATCGTGGGGTCCAGATCCCAGAGAAGCCGGCTCCGCCCACTGTTGGGAGGACATCAGAGGTGCGGGTGCATCGCAGCCGGCAGGAGGCGCAGCCGAGCTCACCCGCAGCGCCCAGGAGGCCCGCGGCTGTCGGGACCTGTCCAGGGTGCTGACTCAGGCGCTTCCCGGCTGGGGGCGGGAACACCCCGGAGGAGCAGACTATGGAAGGCCGTTAAAGGGGTTCCATGCCCCACACCGAGGCTTCCGTTCAGCGGCCTGCCGTGAGCCCCGGGGATCACGGGGCTCCCCCCGGCCCGGCCTGCAGGCGCCCCGCTGCGCCCCGCACGCGCCTCCCCCCGCCCCGGGGACAGCGCCAGCGACGCGGAGAGAGCAAGCGCGCACGAAAGCTGCGGGCCGTGCGGCCTTGAACCTGAGCAGGTGTTGTCCAGGAAAAGTCGTGGGTTCCGTCAGCATCAGACCCTGCACACGGGAGGCAGCGCGCATGCGCGTCCTGCCACCTACGGGGCACGCGGCGCCGCGTGTCCCCAGCACCCCAGGGCGGTGCGCGCGGGCGCGGGAAGGTGAGGCATCTCCAGGCGTCGTGGAAATGCTGATCACAGTGGAGCCAGGTGCCGCCTCGCACCTGTCAGGGTAACTGTCATCACTGCGAGGTGACAGCGAGGGGCGGGGAACGGGGCCCTCACGCCCTCTCCGTGGGAAGGCGAATGGCTCAGCCACCGTGGGAGACAGCGTGGGCTTCCTCGGGAAATTAAAAACGGAACTGGCCTATGGCCCAGCAGTCGGGCTTATGGGTGCTCATCCAAAGGAAGGGAGATCAGGACCTCGAAGAGACACCTGCTCCCTGCGTTCCCTGCGGCAGCGTGCACAGTAGCCAACGAGTAACATCCATGGATGGATGAAGAAGACCAGGCGACAGGGGTACGTGGACCTCACCTTGACCTCGGCTAATCTCCTGTGACCAGCACACCAGAAACTAGGGCTCCTGAGGGACTTCTCTTCTTAAAAAAATAGAGGTTCATCCCACCCAGGAAAATATGATTTGCTTTCAAATGTAGGATTATGTTTGTGTCTACACACCTGGACTGCTTTCTCTCCAGGGAGTAACAAAACCATCGTTGTCACCTCACTGTAACTGTTTGCCTTCGGGTTAGAGACTGTGCCCCAGGCAATCCCTCCTCACCTGTCACTCAGTTTGCTGGCTTCCTTCGTCCGTCCGTTTGGACACGCAGAGCCGGAGGGCCAGAATGCAGCCCCAGGATGAGGCCCGGCTGTAAACCAGTGTGTTGGCTACGGGCATGTGTGGGCATCTAAGTCTCCAGACTCCTATTTTTTAGGTATGAAAGGAAGCAGATTTGGCCACATTTTGGTCAGAACTGTCATTGAGTTACAAGTTATAGAGTTAGAAACTTTCTCAATTATTATACTAGCTCTGTAGTCCCTGCTGTATAACTAACTCAGTGACAGGACAACATATGCACGCGAAAGTCCACGGTGGGTTTCATCCTTAAAAGTTAAAGAGGGGGGAGAGAGAGAGAGAGAGAGAGAGAGAGAGAGAGAGAGAGAGAGAGAAACAAAGAAGGAGGAGGAGGAGTAGGAGGAGGAGGAGGAGGAGGAGGAGGAGGGAGGGAGACAGTTAAATGAAAGCATATTATTCCCAGGTTATTGTAGCTTGTAGCAACTGTTTCCTACTCCATCTTTATACCACGTGATTATTCATTTCTAGCCAACTATCTCTTTCCAAGAATAATAACTAAAAATCTGGAGAAATCACTTATCGAATTATCTCTATTGATCTCAGGTGTATAAAAAGAATATTATTAATACTCTGGTATTCTTTCCTCTTGGATTTGGTGGAGCTTCGTACAAACTAAGAAACCTATATCACTTTGGAAGATTTTTTTTTTTTTATTGAGCTCTCAAAATAGGATTGCTTTGTTCTGAGGCACTCTGGGTGTGAGCACCTATTTGAAATGTGTGTGTGTGTGTGTGTGTGTGTGTGTGTGTGTGTGTGTGTGTGTCGCTGGAGTAGAATATGAATGCACTAGAGGTTCTGAAGTGTGTCGCTGCACAAATTCTAAGTCCTGTACATGTTTTGTATCGTGTTTGTCTGTCTGTCATTTTTTTCATAGACCAGGCATTTGGAAAGACTTGAAGACCATGGGCTCGGTGTCTCTCTTTATCTTCTTCGCCACTCTGCTTGTTCTGGGTAGACAGGTAAGAAGTCTGTTTTTCTTTTTCTTTTTTTTTTTCTTTGTTTGTTTTTTTACATAAATTCTCTAAAGTACTGTATTATTAATACTTTGCTGGTGTGCCTTTCACGCGAACCAATGGTGGAGCCTCAGAATCGTCTCGTGTAGGAAGAAACGTGGGTAGCACACGGTGTGGGGGCTTAGATAGTGACAAAAGGATGAGGGTTTCTCTTTTCTTCGCAAGTGGCCAACTTTGCGAATGTTAGATGTGTGAATTATTCTTCCTGTTCAGTCTCAGAATACATTGTGTGGGTTTTGTGAGCCCTACAAGTGTTCCCTCAATAGCTGACATCCCTTGATTACAGTTTCATTTGCTTTTCGGAATATATGCGTGCTTCTTCTTCTTTGAAGTAGATATAACGCCTTTGCTGTCACTTGCAATCATTTCTAGAAGCCATAGTTTTCCATTCAAACGTTTTATTTTGTGATGCGGATGAAACTGCTCCTCCTTGCCCACCCCCACCCCAGCTGGTCTCCCAGCAGAGGCTGTGGGTGCAGGATTTTGAGGGCAGCATTCTTCCTCTGCCTCAAAGCTTGCTTTGAGTTCTTCGATGGAGAGTGTGAAACAAAAAGTGATTTATTTGTTTGGAAATAACCAGCTAAGGGGCAAAGCCAACTAAATGACATGCATGCCACTGGACTGTTAAACAGCAGGAAGCTGTCAGTGGTCAGGGCAGAGTCCAGAACTGTGACTGCCCGTCCAGCAGCCTGGGGACACTGTCACGTTCTACCCTCCCGAGCAGTGTGAGCACCACCTTCCCTCAGAGGTCACGGGGCCTCCCGCACCTTTCTTCCTGGTTTCGTTTGTTGTCTGGATTCCCGGTTTTCCTCATATGGACCCGCTGTCTGTTCTCACTCAGAGAAAAGGCATAGCCTCCCTCAGGAAATCCTGTGCTTTAGATGCGAAAGAATCGAGGCATCTTGCAGAACATCACCTAGATCAGGGGTCGCCAATCCCCGGGCCGTGGCCAGCCCTGGTCCATGGCCTGTTAGGAACCGGGCCACGTAGCAGGAGGTGAGTGGCAGGTGCGTGAGCGAAGCTTCATCTGTACCTACAGCATCACCAGCTCGGCTCCACCTCAGATCGTCAGACATCAGATTCTCAGAGGAGCACCTGTCCCTGGTGCCAGAAAGGTTGGGGACCACTGACCTAAATGATCGTCTTTCAGGACACCGCATGGCCGTCCCCTCTGCCACATCGCCTGTCTCTCCATTTCATACTTACTGTTTTGCACTTCACTTTGTCCTGTTAGAACGATCACTCAGACGGCTTCACAAGCCCCTGGAATCACATGAAGGCTCCCATACTTTCATGGGTCATTGAGATGATAAATGTTCAATCCTACTGCATGAGTGTTGACTCCAGTGGCTGCTCGTGGATCGATTACTCCCTTCATTGACTTGAGATAAAGAATCAAAAGCATTAACGTTCTGGTTGAGCCTCAGTTTGACGCAGTAGTGATGAGGCCAGCCTTACGTGGTGTCATTCCGTTTTGGTCACTAATGGAATTATAAGGACCATGTACATCGAGAGACCTAAAAGGTTATTACTTCCCGTGGATGAGTGACCACGTCCCCACCTGTCCTGTAAC
>PVKZ01007368.1:0-23951 GCA_004027375.1 Macroglossus sobrinus | reverse complement strand
AGGGTCCAAAGGATTAGAAAGGGGGTCTAGGAGGAGGTTTAGGGGTGTAGATAGAGGGGTGACAGGAAGGGGGACCACGATGAACAGGGCGACTAGTGGGTGGTCTAGGGAGAACAGAGGAAGAGTTGGTCAGAGAAATGTTTAAGGGAGGGTGGCGGGCACGGCTGGCACTCATTAGAGAAGGGAAACTGGAGGGAGGTGAGTTTCGCTGGGGTGTGAGATGAGTGACAGCAGGGCGAGGAGCTAGGGAAGGAAGGTAGGTTGAATAGCGAGAGCGTGAAGGAAGAGGAGGTGAAGGCTGGGGCTGAGGTGGGGAAATGCGAGGTAGCTTTCTATTCATTTTCCAAAGAGCATATGACTAATTACTCGTCGTGTCAAAATGAGTAACTGGACATAAGTTCCGAAGTTTCTGCAAGTCATTTAGCATGCTACCCCTCGCATCATCCCGTGACACAATGCCCATTATGAAACGTGCATACCCCACCCTTTAGGGCATGTCAGTAGGCCCACACATCCAACAGGGAGATAGTCCCGGTTTCTAGGTTGAAGAATGATCTTGGGAAATAACAAGGAGCAGAAATGGGGCTGTAAGATCATTTCTTTTTGATGACATGTAGTCATGCCCCTATGTTGGGAAAGATTGCTCACAAGGATAGGATAGAGTTATGGGTGGTGCCCTAGAAGAACACATCTGAGGCAGGAATGGGCAAAGCAGAAGTTGGTGGCCCCATCTATTTAATTTACTACATTTTTCTAAGGCCTTTCACATTATTTATATCACCTCATGAATATGAGACCCTCGGAGAGGAGATAAGATGTCTATTTTACAGGGAGGATACTGAAACCAGAGAGGGAGTATCTAGGAAGGCAGTAGGTGACACAAAATAGATGTGACTGGAAAGTGAGCCACAAGTCAGAGAGGAGAAGGGAGCATAAAATGGCACAGAGGGCGACAGTCTGCATGGCCCTCTCATGTTTCTGGTAGGATTCTATGGTGGTGCTTCAGAGCAGGATTTTCCAGTATACCTTTTTTTCTTAATCCTCGTAGTTTTTTGCTTTGTTGCCTGACCCTAAACTGTAATCAAAGATATAAGAACAGTGCTGATAGGATGGCTGCCCACTATTGAAAGCCTTGTGGCCAGATTTGGACTTCCTTGCTTACTACCTATGATAACTAACTGGATATTAGATAATTTTAGAGGCTATTGTCACCTCCCCTTCTATTTTGTCTGATGTAGAAATATTCTCTGCTTTTCATTCCTGTTTTCTTTGACCACCACCCAAATCATAGGCTCTTTGATCCCCCTTCTCTCTCATAATTAAAAATTTTTTTATATTTTTATTTTCTTCATTTATAGTTGACATACAATATTATATTAGTATCAGGTATACAACACTTCATATTACTTATGAAGTGACCACCCCAGTCAATTCAGTACTCATCTGACATCATATTTAGTTATTACAATACTTCTGACTATATGCTATATTTCTTATGCTATATTCTACATCTCCATATCTATTTTGTAACTACCAATTTGTACCTCTTAAACTCCTCCCACTTCATCCATCCCCCACCCCCTAATATGACAACCATTAAAATGTTCTCTGTTCCATGGGCTTGTTTCTGTTATTTGTTTATCCTATTCTCTAGATTGCACATATGTCATTTGTCTTTCTCTGCCTGATTTACCCCAATTAGCTCAGTTCATCTATGTTATTACAGATGGCAAGATCTCATTTTTTTTCTGGCTGAGTAATATCCCGTAGTGTGTGTGTGTGTGTGTGTGTGTGTGTGTGTGTGTGTGTGTGTGTAACTTCTTTATTCATTCATCTATTGATGAACACTCAGGTGGCCTCCATTTCTTGGCTATTATAAATAATGCTGTAACATTATACTTAATGGATTCATATGTCTCTTCAAAGTAGCATTTTTGGTTTCTTCAGATAAATACCCAGATGTGTGATAACTGGGCCCTTCTTTGTCACCTGTTATAACCTATGCTTTAAATTCTATTTTGTCTGGTATGAATATTCCTACCCTAGTTTTTTTTTGTTTATTTCCATTTTCATGCAACATCTTTTTTGATACCTTTACCTTTGGTCTGTGTGTGTCTTTTGATCTGAAGTGAGCCTCTTGTAGACAGCATAAATAAAGTTCTTGTTTTATTTCCTTTTTTAAAAATTTATTTATTTAATTAGTTTCAAGTATACAGTACATTGGTTAGACATCTATATAGTTTGTAAAACAGTCCCCACAATTGCTTCCTTCCTCCCCTGACCCTCCACTTAACCAACATGTTAATACTAACTGCATTCCCTATGCCGAGCTCCCCATCCCCGTGATCATCCATCAACTACTAATTTTTATTTCTTTAACCCTTCACCCCATTCTCTAAGCCACCTAAACTCCCTTCCCTCTGTTCATCACCAAATTGTTTACTATATTTGTGAGTCTGTTTTTGATTAGTTTGTTCTTTTTATTCCTTAGATTCTTCATATAATGAAATAATATAGTGTTTATCTTTCTCTGTCTGACTTAAATATCTCCTAGGTCCATCAAAACAATATCTTTTTCCAACCCCTTTCTTTTAGTCTGTGTGTGTCTTTTTATCTAAAGTGAGTCTTTTGTACTTTTTCTTCTTAAAGAAGTCCCTCCAACATTTCCTGTAATATTGGTTTGGTGGTAATAAATTCCTTTAGCTTATTTTTGTCTCAGAAGCTCTTTATCTGTCCTTCAATTCTAAATAACTTTGCTGGATAAAGTATCCTTGGTTGATCTGAGTCTGGGTCTGAGATCCTGGGTCTTCATCCTGTTGAATATTTTTTGCCAAACCTTTCTGTCCTACATAGTTTCTTTTGAGAAATTAGTTGCCAATCTTATGTGTGTTCTCTTATAAGTAATTATCTGTTTTTCTCTTACTACTTTTAATATTCTTTCTTTGTATTTAAACTTTGGCATTTTAATTATGATGTGTCTTGGTGTGGGCCTCTTTGGATCCCTTATTTTTAGAATTCTCTGAGCTTCCTGGGGTTATATGTCCATTTCCTTCACCAAGTTAGGAAAGTTTTCCATCATTATTTCTTCAAATGGCTATTCAACATCTTGATTTTCTTCAGTTATGCCAATCAGACAGATATTTGGACACTTAATAGTGTCCCATGTGCTCTTTAAATTATTTTTATAGTCTTAGCATTAGACCAACTGGACATAATTGACATTTACAGAGCCTTTCATCCCCCAAACAGCTCCTTATACATTCTTCTCTATTGCTCATGGAACATTCTCAAGGATTGACCATATTCTGAGACACGAAACTAGCCTCAACAAATATAAGAGGATTGAAATCATACCAACCATATTCTCTGATCATAATACTTTGAAGCTGAAGATCAACTGTAAAAAGAAAATAGGAAGAACAATAAATACATGGAGATTAAACAACATGATACTGAAGAATGACTGGGTCATAGAAGAGAAAAAAGACTGATATGATAACAACATAGCAATACTTTTGGGATATGGCAAAAGTGGTAATAAGAGAAAAGTTCATATCATTACAGGCCTATCTCGATAAACAAGAATAAGCCAAAATTAACAACCTAATGCTTCATCTTTAAAAACTACAAAAAAAAAGAACAAATGAAGCCTAAAATCAGCATAAGGAAAGAAATAATCAAGATTAGAGCAGAATTAAATGAAATTGAGAACAACAACAACAACAAAAAACAATAGAAAAGATAAATGTAGCAAAGAATAAATGGTTCTTTGAGAAGTTTAATAAAATTGACAACCCCATGGCTAGACTCACTAAAGAAAAAAGAGAAAGGATACAAGTAAACAAAATCATAGTTGAAAGAAAGTTATGACAGATAATGCAGAAATACAAAGGATCATACAAGAATACTATAAAAAAAAGTATATAAGTATATTTAATAACCTAGAAGGGATGGAGAAGTTCTTAGAAATACACAACCTTCCTAGATTGAATCAAGAACTGGAAAATCTAAATAGACCAATCAGCAGTATGGAAATTGAAACAATCATCAAAAACCTACCAAAAAGTAAAAGTCCAGGACCAGATGGCTTCACCAGTGAATTCTAGCAACATTCATAGAAGGCTTAATACTTATTCTCCTCAAACTTTTCTCAAAATATTGCAGAGGAGACAATAATTCCCAACTCATTTTATGCGGCCAATATTACCCTGAAATCTGGTAAAGATACTACAAAAAGGAAACTACAGACCAATATCTTTCATGAACATAGATGCAAAAATTCTAAATAAGATGCTCATGAACGGAATACAACAACACGTTAAAAAGATTACACACCATGATCAAGTGGGCTTCATCCCAGGGGCACAGGGTTGGTTTAACATACACAAATCAATTAATGTGATATGCCACATAAACAAATTAAAAAATAAAAATTACATAATCACATCAATAGATGCATAAAAAGCCTTTGATAAGATAAAAATCCATTTATGATCAAAACACTTAAAAATAGATATAGAAGAAAAGTACCTCAACATAATGAAGGCTATTGCTGCATTCAGCAAATGGTAAATCCTGCCACATCTGGTGCGGCTCTAAAGAATGTACCTGAGTGAGAACGGTGGAAGATTAAGAAAAGTCAAGACAGAAAGCTAGGATCAGGAGATCCACTGTCCGCTGATGGTGGATCAGTGGTGCAGTTTTATTTTTGCAAGTTGCTTTTATATAAGAACATACAATTGCTTGCATAAGCAGTTTCTCTAAGGCATAGCAATACTGTTTCTTCTACTTCTCCGAAGGCACATCTTATCATGACCTTTAGCTTGTTTGTCTGCCTATGGCTACATTTGTACTTTCCTGTTCTCAGAAGGAATTTGCTGAGGCAAGGCAGCCCTTGGTTGCCCTTGCAGACTACAAGGACCTTGTAAGCTTATACTCTGCTCTTCACAGGCTATATATGAAAAAACCTCAGCTAAAATTATATTAACGATGAAAAACTAAAAACCTTTACTCTAAGATTAGGAACACGATAAGGTTGTCCACTATTGCCAGTGTTATTCAATATAACAATGTAGGTCCTAGCAAGTGCAATCAGGCAAAAGAAAGATATAAAAGATATCCAAATAGGAAATGAAGAAGTCAAACTGTCATTATTTGTGGATGACATGATTCTCTATATAGAAAACCCTAAAGACTCCACAAGAACACTACTAGAAACAATAAGCAGTAAAGTCTCTGGCTACAAAATCAACATTCAAAACTCCATAGTATTCCTATACTCTAATAATGAAGTGTCAGAAAGGGAAGTGGAAAAATTGTTTCTTTTGCAATTGCAACAAAAAGAATAAAATACCTAGGAATAAGTTTAACAAAACATGTGAAGGACCTTTATAATGAAAACTACAAAACCCTATTAAAAGAAATTGAAGAAAACAAAAAGAAATGGAAAGATACTTCGTGTTCCTGGATTGGAAGAATCAACATAGTTAAAATGACATTATTACCTAAAGCATCATATATATTTAATGCAATCTCTGTCAAAATCCCATTCATGCTTTTTAAAGAAATAAGAAAAAAAAATAATCAGATTTGCAAAGGACTCCAAACCACCAAAGCCATCCTCAGGAAAAAAAAAGAATGAGGATGAAGGTTATCACTCTGCTTGACTTCAAATTATACCACAAAATGACAATAATCAAAACAGCATGATATTGTCAGAAAAATAGACAAACAGACAAATGGAACAGACTTGGGAGTCCAGAAGTAAACCTTCGTTTATATGGGCAAATAATTTTCCACAAAGGAGCCAAAAACATACAGGGAAGAATGGAAAGCCTCTTCAATACGTGGTGCTTGGAAAACTGGACAGCCACCTGTAAAAGAATGAAACCAGACTGTTGTTTATCACCACACACCAAAATTAACTCAAAATGGATTAAGGACCTGAATATAAGACCTAAAACAATAAAATGCATAGAAGATAACATAGGAACTGACTCATAGAACACAAAGAAAACTTTATAAATTTGACCTCAAAGACAAGGGAAATAATAGAAAAAAATAAATGAATGGGGACTATATAAAACTAAAAAGCTTCTGCACAGCAAAAGAAACCATCAATAAGGGAAAGAGACAACCATCCGAATGGGAAAATATATTTGCCAGCAACACCTCTGATAAAGAACTACAACTCAATAACAACAACAACAAAAACAATCTAATTAAAAAATGGGCAGAGGATTGAACAGATACTTCTCCCAAGAAGACATACAAATGGCCAACAAACACATGAAAGAATGCTCAGCATCGCTCAGCATTAGGGAAATGCAAATCAAAACCACAATGAGATACCATCTTGCACTTGTTAGAATGGCTATTATCAGGACAAGTAATAACAAGTGTTGGAGAGGATATGGAGAAAAGGAAAACTCATACGCTGTTGGTGGGACTGCAAATTGGTACAAGCACTATGGAAAACAGTATGGAAGTTCCTCAAAAAACTAAGAATTGATCTACTATATGATCCAGCAATCCCTCCACTGAGTATTTACCCCCAAAGACTTGGAAACATTTATCTAAAAAGAATTTGCACACCGATGGTCATAGCAACATTATTCATGTGTGTCTGTTTTTCTGACAATATCATGCTGTTTTGATTATTGTCATTTTGTGGTATAATTTGAAGTCAGGCAGACTGAAAGTAAAGAAATGATAAAAGATGTTTCATGAAAATGGAAACAAACAAAAATAGCTGGGGTAGCAATACTTATACCAGACAAAATAGACTTTAAAACAAAAGCTATAACAAGAGACAAAAATACCCCAGTAATTCCACTTTTGACCATTTATCTGGAGAAACCTGAAACACTACTTTGAAGGCTCATGTGAATCTATAAGTTCATTGCATCATTATTTACAATAGCCAAAATATGGAGGTCACCTGGGTGTCCATCAGTGGTTGAACAGATAAAGAAGAGGTGCTATATATACACAATGGAATATTACTCAGCCAGAAAAAAATTAAATCTTGCCATCTGAAACAACGTAAGTGGACCAAGAGTGTATTGTGCTGAGTGGAGTCAGAGAAAGACAGATGACATATGTGGAATCTAGAGAACAGAACAAACAAATAAACAACAGAAACAAGTTCATGGATATAGAGGGCATTTTGATGGTTATCAGATTGGGGACTGGGGGAGTGGGAAGGGTTTAAGAGGTATAAATTGGTAATTAGAAAATAGTCATGGGGATGTAGGGTATAGCGGGGGGAATATAGTCAGTAGTATTATAATAACTACTTATGGGTCAGATGGGTCCTGGATTTATTGAGGTGATCATTTCATAAGCTATATAAATGTCTAATCACCACTGTATTGTATGCCTGAAACTAATGCAATATTGTATGTCAATTATAATTGCAGAAAATAAAAATATAATAATTCAAAAAAAAAACCCAGAAACTTAGTATGTGGTATTTTCTCCAAACGATGTGATTGATCACATGTTCTTCTCAAGAGCTCTCATAGACTCTAATGGTAATAACTAACTTTTACAGAGTATTTTGTAGTATATATTTCATGTCCTTCTCATTTAACATAATCGTATCAAACAAGTTTTATACAAATTTGTGGATATTTTAAAAACAACACACAGTATTTAAGAATTCAAAAAATAAGTAGTCAATATTTATTACCTACTATTTAGGTTAAAAATATAAAACAATTAGTTCATTTGAAACCTGTGTGCACCGATTTCTCAATGTGGGTTTATTTTAATACTTTTTTCAAGTTTTCCTTTTTATGGAGATAAAGTCGGGTGGTCATTTAAGCCTATAAACACTGGAGTCATGTTGAATTATTGTTTTACAAAGTTACTGATAGAGTGTGTTATGGAATACAGTCTTCTGAATCAAAAACAAAAACCTGCAAAAATGATAAGTTCAGACTGTCTTAACACTCTAATGGGTAGGTTCTCTTTTGAAATTTTCATTTTGGGCTCTGGCAATTATTAGGCAGATATTTTGCTCTGATTAATTCAGTGACAAAATTTGAGATTTTTTTTAGCATCAAAAAGAATAACATAAATGCATTGATTACATACAAATCTATATCATCTTCAAAAAGAGACACTAAAGACCATCCCCTTCCTTCCCCGTCAGAGGTGACAATAACCAACTCCTCACCCCCCATGTTGAGGTTTCCAGGACAAGTGTCCATCCTGCGTCCTGACCTTCCCAGGGTGAGGGAAGCCCTCTGCACAGGTGGAGACTGTGTCTGAATGTAGGAGAGATGAGAGAGTCAGTGCCTGTCCTAGTGAACCCAGACAGCACAATGGGCTCAGACCAGGAACAGAATGGGGATGCAGAAGTGCTCAGGGCATGGAACTGAGACTATGACACTCACAAGCACTTAAGTTTCCCCTCAGGGCCCCACAGGATCTGAGGGACTATGGAGCTAATGCTGGAGAGACTGGGCTGTCTCTGTTTGTATTGGGATGGTCTTCTTGTTCTTGACAAGGATTGTGCCTTAGCTTCTGTGGCTGCTATAACAAAATGCCACAAACTGAGATACATAAAACAAGAGGAAGTGATTCTCTGACATTCTGAAGGCCAGAAATCCAAAATCAAAGTATCAGCAGGACCATGTTCCCTCCAGAAGTTCATGGAGAGATTCCGTGTCTTTCGTCTTCCATGTTTCGGCGGCTGTGGGCATTCTTTGGTGGTGGCTGTATCACTCCCACCTCTGCCTCCATCTGCACGTGACCTTCTTCTCTGTATCTCTTTTCATCTTCTGTGTCTCAGAAGGGACTTATCATTGTGTTTAGGACCACTGAGATAATCAAGATTGCATCTTGAGATTCTTAACTTGATATTTTTATAGCTGCAAATAAGTTTTTAAAATAAGGTCACATTCACACGTTCTAAAGCTTAAAATATGGGCATGCATTTTGGGGGACCCATTCAACCTACCATAGATAGGCAGCCTGATTCTTTGGTCCTCTACTGATGGGATTTCCCCGCAACCCAGTGTCTCACTGCTCATGCCCATTCAACTCTGGATTTGGTCCAGAGCTTCCTTTTTGGGCTCCTTCTCAGGTCTGCAATGAGCCCAAATGAATCTAATTTTCACGCTCATTTGGTGGAAGTGTGTGGTTGTGGATGGGCAAGAGAGAGACCTCAGGAGAAAACAGCTAAATAAACCCAGCCATGGGTCCCGAAAGATCAGCAGCCTGAACTCTGTAACAATCAAGTTTGTAGGGAAAGAAACTCTGGTCTTAATTAACATCACATGCAACATGAGACTTGCTTTATTCCTTGCTTACATTCCTCTCCTGTCAGCCACTCCTTCAACTGTCCCCAGGCTCCTATCGGCTGACACACAAATCCCCTGGGACAAGACTAATTTGTGGGCTCAGCTGAAGCAGATCTTGGGTTATGTGTGTGAGATTTGATTTTTCATACCTCTCCTAGATGATGCGGATACTGCTTTGACAGCTACGGGAGCCATGTCTCTACTGGGTCAGAATTGGATAATGGAAACCTCTGGCCCTCAATGTGGTCCTCATCCTCAACCCTGCCCTGCATCACACCCTCCCCAGGCTCCATCCCAATGCCTTTGATAGTCTGACTACCCAGCACTCAGACTCTCTTCGTGACTCGAATTCCCAAATTACTGTTGTCTTCTGTGTTCATGGTGTTTCTCATCCTCCAATGCCTCGTCGTTCTCCAGACTCCTAGGCCTCCACTGAATGCTCATCTCCCTCTCCGCCTGGTCCTCTGTCCCCTCTTTCCTGTCAGCCAGTCCATTTGTACTTCCTCTTGTCTTTGATGACACGACGCTATTCTGAGTCTTCAAAGAGAGTATCTTTTCCTCTATCCCAGTGTCTCATCCCTCACACCCATCCAAGACTGGGAAAATGACACCTTCACTTTACTGGGCCAACTGCAGTTGTTTCTCCCTCAATGGGTTGTCCAGTTTCTTATCTTGACTCTGAGCACACCCCACCCCTCCATGGTACCCCTCTACACCCACCTCTGCTTACCCACAATCCAGTCTCTAAGGATTTCAGCCAAATACCCCAAAATCCACAAGAAGCAAGAGAGGAAAGAGAACCAGAGAAGAGACTTACTTCTCCTATCCCAGGTTCTATCTATGGACTCTGTTCAGACAGGCACAACAAAGAAAGCAAAGAGTGAGTACACTCATGTCTGTCCTGAGGTTGAGGCCCGGGAGGGCATGGCAAGGTCATCAAGTGCCGGCCTTGGGTAGCTGATGTGGCAGTGGACATTTGCGGTAACAAAAATGGACTTTAAGGTCAATGCTAAGTGAAATACATCAGAAAAGGCAAATACTATATGATTTCACTTATATATATATTCTAAAGAAAAAAACTAAACTGAAAACAAACAACAAAAAGCCCAAATCGACCAAATTAATAGAAACAGAGAATGGATAGGTGAGTGGTGATTGCCAGAGGTAGGGTAAAAACGGTAGTAGATGGGAGAAATGAGTGAAGGTGTTCAAAACGTACAAACTTCTCCTTCTGAGATAATTAGGAGGTGGGGATATAATTTACAGCATGATCACTATAGTTCAAATTACTATGTTGCATGTTCTAGATTTGTTAAGGGAGTAAATCTTAAAGATTGTCATCATTTTGGAAAGAGAGTTGGTAACTCTATGGTGATGGATGATAACTGGATTCATTGTGAGGATCATTTCCCAGTGGATACAAATAACGATTCGTAGGAGCAAGGAGGACTTTATTTAGGACCATGCAAAAAGGCAGATAGACTGAACCCAATACCCTGAAACAAAAGGCTGAGAGAATGTAACGGGGAGGGAGCAGGAATCATTGGCCATTATGTTTGCTGATTGGCTTTACAAAGAAGAAATGTAAAAGTTCTCATAAAATCCCAACTGGAGGCACTTTTACAAAATCTTGGTTGTAAAGGCCCCACTCAAGTTAGGCTCCTACTCTCCCTCAGAGCCTGGGACACAGGCCCTTCAGGAGGGTTACATTTCAAAGGGATGGGCCCAGGCTCTTGGAATAGGCATTCCCTGGGTCATTACATCTGCACAGTGCAGGGGGCCTCACAAAAGCCCTTTCAGTAGAGATCCAGTTGGTATCTTCATCATGCCTGCAATTTTTAAAGATTGCAAAACAGCTGAAAGAAGCTGAACAGTGCCATAATCTGATCTCACAGAAGATGGTGCTTCTGGAGATTTCCATAGAAACATCACATTACTGTCTACAGTCAACCCTAAGGGCTGAACTCCCCGGGGCCCTGTGCTTCCCTGAACACAGTTCTGGGGTATTGCAGCCAAGTCATTTGTGTCCCTGTCTGTCATCTGCCCTAGGCCTCCTCATAGGTCCCTGGAGCTGGTCAACTCCATGTGGAGACTCAGCCAGGGCACCCTGGAGAAAGGGGAGGGCCTAGGGACCCTCACCACCTCTGAGATGGAAGTCAGCGTAACTCCTGGGTAGTCCTACCCCATCCTGTACAGGAAGATTTCCTTGTTCCCAGGAAACCAGATGCTGCTGAGATGTCTTCAGTGACCATACAGAGGTGTCTTCATGGACCAGAACCCTGGGTCAGGGTGTCATTCCCTGACATCATTGAGTCCAGCTTGGGTTTTCTCCTCCCCTGTGGTAGTTCAGCTTGGAGGAGGATCCAGAGTTTCTCCCAGGTCAGGTCTCTCAGAAAAGGAAGGACACAGGCTACTGCCAAGGCCCTCAGAGGAGACAAAATACCCTCCCAAGGTCAGATGGGGAGGCAGTGGTTTTCTGGGAATGAAGAGGGATCCTTCCCTCACTGCTAGGGGTCCCTGTCTTCCCTCCTGACTGTAACAGGGGTACAGAAACATCCCTGGGACAGCTGCAGGCATAAACTGACCTTCAGCTGTGCTGATATCTATCCCCTGTGTCTATAAGGAACATTATCTGACCCGCAGTTGTCACATGGGGTGACAGTCTTCGATTGTGTGGTTTTCTTCATCCATATAACACGTGTTTATCAAGCATCTGTTGGGGGCAAGACAGGCAGACCTGACATCCAGTTTGACTGTCTCATCCTCCCAGACATCGTCACTGGAGGGAGGCTTCTGTTCAGAGTCCCACTCTGGGCACAGAAAGGGACCTCCCCTAACTCATCAAAGGTTAATCACAGATACTGACTCCCTGTCTCTGCCTCTTGGTCGCATGTGGGCTCCTTGTCAACCTCCCAATCCCTCCCCACTTCCTCCTTGCCCTGCCCCAGGCCTCAGCGAGGAATCCCTTCCACAGGGTCCTGGCATCCGGGTGCACAGCGATCAGACCTTGATCCTCACGTGACCCTCCCTGCGCCCCTGGTGCAGCCTCTGACAAGACAGCAGTTCTCCTTGTTCCCTCCAAGGGGACACATTGAGACCTACTGACGAGACTCAGGCAGTTAAAACAGGATCCTGCCTTTGGCTGAGGAGGTGGAAATGCAGCCCGATTTGCATGTCACAGAGACAAAGGCTGGGTAATGGGTCTTGGGCTCGGGGCGCTTTGTGGGAAAGCGCCTTCACATCTTGGTGACAGCCCACGTGAGGACTTTCGGGACCTGGGGTGGGGCACCTTGGCGGTGGTCGCGGTGGCAGGCGCGCCCAGGAGCCGCACTGAGTGCTGAGTGCGGGGCGGAGCTTCCATGAGAGACTGGCGTCTGGAGCGTCCTGGTGTCTGCGGACGCTGCGGGAAGGTTGGGATGGAGTCACAGAGAGCGCGCCGGAGGGTCAGGCAGCCGGCTCGCAGCCGCCAATCGGTGCCCCGTGGACCTGGGGACACCAGGCCACAGGGACATTTCCTCGGGACTCCCCTATGTCTGGAGGACCAGGGCAGCTGTAACTCCAGTTAGACCTGCTGCTGGGGGGAGGCGGTGCTGTCTGCACAGGGCCTGGGAGGCGCCTCTAGTTTTTCTATTGGAGATTTAAGAGGGAAAAAGGTAATAATTGCAACCAGGTCACAAAATTGTGGATAACTATTGACAGAAGGGCACTCTTCCATTATTATAAAATGAAAATAATGCACTGGAAAGTTCTTTTAAGGAAAACAACCATTTTATATTTATAAGTAACTACAATTTTTCGACTACAATGTTGATGTCATTTTACCTCTTAGGCGATGGTGAAAGCCATCGCTATTTATGTTTTAGCCCAGGAATGTTGATTTATGTTAACTCTCCTATGAAGTGAGTTTTCACGAGTTCATGCATATCATGTTCCGTGAACACTCACGTCATTTCTATCTGTCCATTTCTGTTAGTCTCTACAGAGTAGAGAGCCACATTTCCCCTTGCGGATGGAAGGCACGTGACTACCGCCCCCCTCCCCCAATGCTACAGGGGAATGAGGAAGGCATTTGGGGTGGAGGTGTGTTCCAGAGAGGTGAAGGAAATTCCTTTTGAGTCTTAGCCCCTCAAAATCCTGTGGAGAAGGCACCTCCTGGGCCAGTCACAATGTCGGGGTTGATGCAGGATAGAAGTAGAGATCAGTAAGTTAAGAATCACACTAAAGAGGCTGACAACAGAATCTGCCCAGAGACTAGAGGTAGAAGGGAAAACAGTGAAGCGAGGATGGTATAGAGTCCTCTCCGGGCACTTGAGGGAACATCAAAGGTTCACGGAGGTCAGAGAGGGTCCAGGGCTCTGGGATGCCACAGGATCTTGGAACAGCTTAGAACATCATCTTTGCTTTCTCATCTTTTCGTGGTTCACCAACTTTTGAGAAGTGCCCCGGAATGAGCCTGCAGGGTTCTTTCCCTGCTGAGTGACTAATCCCTTGGTTTTGTGTTCCTCCATTTCCTCTTCTTCTCTGTGTCTGTTTTGTTGTTTGTCATAGAAAAGATATTTTATAAGGACAGGGATATAAAACTATAAAACTATTCAAGACAATAAATCTTTGATTGATAAGCAAAAATTTCAAGAAATCAAATTACTTTCTAAGAGAATCGTAAAGTCAACTTTGGCCATCTGAGCAGGTGCTTTAAAACATCTTACTGTTTGTCCTGCCTGCAACGTGACAAGATGTTTAAAAAAAATTCGTAACTCTATTACAAATAGAAGTAGACTTTTCAAAGCCTTATCAGCAATTTTCAAGACGTTTTAACACATAAGAGGGATATGAACCCAGCCCACGACTGCCGGAGATGAAACAAACAAAAGGAAAAAGAGGGAAAAGAACAAGCTGCTGAAAAGGTTCCCTTGCATCAAGAGCCTTTTAAGGTCCTTAAAGATTGTTGACCAAGGACAAAACAAATCTTAAAGGTCTGCTGTAGAAAAGCTTGAAAAGACGTAGCCATCTGAATGATGAACTGCACTTATTCCAAAATCCAAGCTAATGGATTTTGACCCATCGTCCCTGTCTCAGAGTAAAGAAATATTTGTTAAATGTAACTATCAGGTTGTTGACTGTATCTGTCGATAATATGTATGTCTGTGTCTGGGGGAAAGGATTAGAATTGGTTTATAAAAAGACCTTGCTTACATGGCTTCAATAAATTAAGAAATACAACGTTATGCACCTCAAATGCTTTTCACAATCACATGATCTGGGAATATATTTAGTAAGAAAACTCATTTAAGATGCCTCAATATAAAAAAAACTTATCTTTAGGATTATCAATATTTAATATCATATTTGTATTTTCTCTGGCTTTACTAAACATTTCATTTTATAACCTGTAGGGCTGCCAACAGGAAAATAGCCTGGGAACATAATTTCAGGAAATTTCCATGAGTAATCTAAATATAAATACTGAGTGTTTGTCAGGGTAGGGGAAAGGAGGCAAGGTGGTGGGGTCAGCTCAAATGGCTAGGATTGAGATCCTGACACTGAACAGTCACAGACTAATTTCATTTTGGGGCGCTCATTTGTAAGAAATGACGCCACAATACTCGGTTCTGAAAACTCATGGCAGATTTTATTCTTAAAAAAATGTTTCCACCTAATAATAGCTAAAATTTGAATCATTGTCAATATGCCCCTTGAGATCGTAAGAATGTAAAAGTAGATGGTCTAGAACAAGGTAAATTTATTATCATTTTTTCCTCCCTAGTGTCTAGAAAAGTTCCTCATGTGACTTTGCAGATTAGCCCAGTGCTGTCACCCTGATCGGTGGCTACACTCTTAAAAAGCCCCAGTTTTGTAGCTGAAGAGCTCTAAGCAGCTGTGACTTGATCAGCCCAAACTGTGCCTCCTTCTGAACCTGAAGGTGCCCTTTGTCCAAGGCCAGCCCTAAAGAATGAGTCACTTCCTGTTTTCTTGAGCACCATACCGTGTTCGTCTTACATGTCAGTCTGTGAACTGCTTACCTGTCCTGTCAAGCAGTTCACAGACTGCTTAACTGTCCTGTTAAGCAGCACACTGCTTAGAGACTATTTAGATGAACAAGCGCTCTGAGAGCTTTTGATACTGAAAGTGGTATGTTTTCAGCATGAACGATTGGATTAGCATAAACACAGACAGGGCTATTTTGAGACCTCTGCACCTAGCATCTGAGAAGGGGACATGTTCTCTGAGTGTTTACAAGATGCTGCAAGCAGAATCTTAGGAGATAAGCACCATCGCCTAAGTTTTCAGCTTCTGAAATGAAAACTAACTCATTCCAATGTTCTGTGGTGAAAAGTACTCAATCTATTCTTCTATAAAAGGCTCCCTACACCTCTCACCGTTTGGACTGTGGCAGACTAGCACACCGAATCTCCAAGGATTCACTTATGTCCTTCCTCAAACACCGAGCCATGGAACAGTTGGTGGAGGCCTTGGCTAACTTGGTGGTGGGTGCGATACTCCGACATCTCCACGAATGGTTCATGACGTCTCTGGGGGACCACTGGATGTCCAGGTGGTGTTTCATCATGATGTGCAAGTTTCTGATCAGAAAGACCCTCACGTTCATCCTTGTTCCAGTTGTATGGAATCTGACTGTTGGTAAATCTTTAAGAAAGATCCCGTCTGTTTTTCGAAAGAAGATATTTCCTGAAGTGACAGATGTCATTGTGGTTGAATCACTTCCAGATTATCTGGGCTTTGACACCCAAAGGGAAAACAAGCAAAAGACAAATGGGCAAGTGAGGCTTCATCCAACTAAGGAGCACTGGCACAGCAAAAGACAAGGTACCATATAGAACAGATACGGGGCCACGTTGAAATGGAGCCTGAACCGCCATCCCAGAGGAACTGTCTTATGCCTCCAGCTTTTGGACTCTTGGAACAGGGCCAGATACCCTTCGCACTGAGCCTAAAACCACATTTTGTCTCAAAGAACTTTTTACAAGGTGACAAGAGCTGATGTTATGACTGTTGGAGTGATAACTCCCGAATGAAAGTCATAAACATCGTTTACAATGATTATCGCTATGTTCTGTTACTGCACCAAAAGTGATGCCTTTCTGCTATTGATGCCATTGTTCTTCTTCCCTTCTCCTACATACTCCCTGGCCTTTGTCTCCTAATCAGAACACTCTTCGGGCTTCTGCTTGAATCAGTGCTTCCGGAATAGCCATTCTTTTGTTTGATTTCAAATATAATGCTTTCTATCTCTCACTCTGGCCTTTTATTTTTAGTTTAACATACCTGGTTCAGAACTCAAGATCTCGCACAGTCTAACCATCATGGACCCTCATCTCTGGAATGGGGTATGGTGGCTTCAGAGTCCCGGATGTGCTTGCCGCTTGCATGGAGCGTGCGCTCTTTGATGTGTGGCCCTTTCAGTTCCAGACCACCCTTTTCTTTGGTTACGGTCACATGCCTTTATTCGAGAGTAGAAGGTGTTTTCTCCTTAGGGGGAATGATCGTGCAGGTGCTTGCATATGTGAGTTGCCGCAGAAGCTTGGTACCACATGGAACATCATCTTTCTGTGGTTTGAGCATTTGTCAGAAATGCTGTGGAAGCAGCTCACAGGGTTCTTTCCCTGCTGGGTGACTAGTCCCTTGGCTGTGTGTTCTTTCATTTCGTCTCCTTGTCTATGTCTGTTATGCTGTTTGTCAAAGGAAAGAGATTTTATAAGGACAGGGTATAAAACTATTCAGGACAATCCATCTTTGATTGATAAGCAGAATTTTTAGAAAACAAATTACTTTCTCAGAGAATCGTAAAGTCAACTTTGGCCATCTGAGCAGGTGCTTTAAAACATCTTACTGTTTGTCCTGCCTGCAACCTAACAGGTTGTATCAAAGAATTTAGTAACTGTCTGGTCAGAAATTTGGCAAAATTATAAGTACTACATGTTTTAAAGCTTTATCAGCAATGTTCAAAACTTTTCTAAATACAAGAGGTATATAAACCCGGCCCATGACTGCCAGGGTTGAAACAAACCCAGGGAAATTGTGAGAAAAGAAAGCTTTTAAAATGGAGCACAAGCTGCCAAAAGGTTTCTTTGCATAAGGAGCACCTCCTTTAATATCCTTAAAAATTGTTGACTGAGGATAATACAAATCTTAAAAGTCTCCTGTACAGGAGCGTTCAAATGCTTACCATTCTGAATGATGAACTTCACTTATTCCAACTGTTATAGATTAATGGGTTTAGCACAGTGCGGAGAAATTGGAACACAGGTGCACACTGTTGCTAGAAATGTAAAATGGTGTGGCTGCTGTAGACAACAGCATGGAGTTTCCTCCAGAAATCAGAAATAGTCTTACCATACGATCCAGAGATCTCACTTCCAGTTTTGTGTGTGAGGATTTGAAGGTAGGATTTTGAGAAGATATTTGCACCTCTATTTTCATTGCATCATTATTCACAATAGCCAAGAGGTAGAAGCAACCCCACTGGCCAGTAACAAAAGAATGGTTAAAGAAAACATGATACATGCATACAATGGACTAGTCTTCAGCTTAGAAAGGAAGGTCATTCTCAGCTTTATGCTAAGTGAAATAATCCAGTCATAAAATGATGAGTATGGTAAGATTCCATTGACAGGTGGTATGGAAAGCAGTCAAACTGATAGAAACAGTGAGCCGGTTTGGGGCTTCCTAAGTCAGTTGCCCTGTGTGGCCACTGAAGCTTTCCTGAGTTTAAGAAACATTTTTTTGAAGATATTAAACTGAATTAGCACCTTGACGGTGAAGGGTGCAAGTAGTGGCAGCAGAGGAGGGAGGAGGAGAGTCACCCATGGTGCGAGAAGATGCTTGAGGCAAAGGGTACTCTGAAGGGGCACAAATGAAGTCTCGCTTGATTAACTTCCTCCTATGAACAGGATCCAGATTAGAAAGCAAGAGCTTCTCAGAAAATTAACCGTCATCATCACCAAAAGGGCTAGATGCTGCACTGGGGACTTCCTTTATTCAGTATTCTGAAGTAGCATTGGCATTCACATTCAGAGACATGACTATTTTTCACCACACTTTCTGAACCTCACACAGAGCCCTGGGCCATGGTCAGCACACTGAACTCGACTGGCCTAAGCTTGCTGAAATGATGTTCCCCTTACTTGGGAATCTTTACAGCTGATGTTTTGCTCAGCCTCAGCCTCAGCCTCAGGACCTGCCAGTGGTCTGAGAGACTCTCTTCATGGGGCTGCCCTTCCAGGAATACATGTGCTGGGTTGCATGGTGGTGTTGAATCTGATGTCACAGAAGAAGGGACTCATGCATAGATTAAGAGGGACCGTGGAAGGAAGAAAGCCTGTGAGTGGAATGACCACCCAGTAGAGACATCTGTAATGTGTTGACCTTGAAATATGTGGCAGGCAACGCTTTGGCTCTTTAACTACATCATTCAAAACAAAGCATTTCAATATCAGTCTTGACAGTAGCAGTAACAAGCCCTGTCACTTTACAACAAAACCGAGGGAAACATTCTTGAGGGTCCTTTTGTACCTCTGGGGCCACTGCCCAGGGTTGTCAGCACCTCATCTGGGGCTGAGAGAGGAATGTGCTGTATGATCCTGAGAGTGAAAAGACTTAAGAACTGGAAAATTTGGCCATGTTGACTTTCTACATAACTTCCAAATCTGAGTAGCTTTAGCATCAAACCAACTATTGGTGAGAAAATTCAATTCTCAATGAGCAAATCTGGGATGGTGTTTGGAACAGCACATTACCCTATAGATTCTTTACTATATAAAGAAGGAACTCATTTGAGAAATAGCTCTGACCCCTGATGAGATACCTGCCCTTGGAGGTTGTCCCCAATTCTCTGAGGCGTTGCCTTCCTTTCTAGGTTTTCAGGGCTCCACACGCTGTAGGGCCTCGACTCCTTCTCCATAGCCTCTCCATCTCTGATGGTTCAATGGATCCATGCTAAAGAATAGAGCACCCAGAAATACACCCAAATGCATATACAGTCAATTAATTGACAACAAATTAGCTGCAATGTATAATGGGAAGGCACAGAGTCTTCAAAGAGTGATGTTGAAAGAACTGAACATCCACTTGCAAATAAAGGAAATCAGGATTTCTGGTGAAGTTGGCAAAATAGGTCGACTATGTGCTGTCGCCTCTCATGGCCACCTCAAAATTATAACTAAACTACAGAACAACCGTCATGGAGAATCACCTGAAACCTAGATGTGCAGAAGTACTAAAACTAAGAACATGTATAAGAAACAACCTCAAGATTGGTAGAAGGAACAAAGACACAGAATGAGTCGGTTCCACATCCACGTTTGGTGGTTATTACTGAGAAGGAATATCTGGATTGTGGAGGACACCCTGGAGAAGTGAGGCATCCCAGTCCTATACAATGCTCCCATTCTATGGTGCCAGTGTTAAGAATAGAAAACCCACAACATCTGTTTGTGAAAACAAGCAGAGATTGTACGTAAGTAAGAAGTATTATTGAACCATACACTCAAAACTCACGTAATATTATTAACCAATGTCACCTCAATAAGTTTAATAAAAAATATATAAAAATTCACAACCTGAAAAATATAAGAGAAAGGTCTGAAAAGAAGTCTCACCAAAGACGGTAAACAGATGTGTTCATCTTCCATGTAAATTCCTTGTTTACTCAAGCCATTAAAAACCTATGGAAATGCTAAGCTCTGAGTGTTTCTAATTTTTCAAGGGGAGGGCTCTATTTCTTTTGAAGTGTTTTGGGCCCTGAAAATTATTAGGCAGATATTTTGTTCTAATCAATTCAGTGACTGAATTTGAGATTTTTTAGAATCAAAAAGAATAACGTAAACGTATTGATTATATACAAATCTATATTATCTTCAAAAAGTGACACCAATGACCATTCCCTTATCCTTCCCCACTGGAGGTGACAATAACCAACTCCTCACCCCACATATCGGGGTTTCCAGGACAAGTGTCCATTCTGCGTCCTGACCTTCACAGGGTGAGGGAAGCCCTCTGCACAGGAAGAGACTGAGTCTGAATGTAGGAGGGACGAGAGAGTCAGTGCCTGTCCTAGTGACCCAAAGAGCACAATGGGCTCAGACCAGGAACAGGATGGGGGTGCAGAAGTTCTCAAGGCATGGAGCTGAAACTATGATACCCACAAGTGCTTAGGTCTCCCCCCAGGGCCCCACAGGATCTGAGGGACTATGGAGCTAATGCTGGAGAGACTGGGCTGTCTCTGTTTGTGCTGGGGGATGGTCTCTTTGTTCTTGACGAGGATAGTGCATTAGCTTCTGTGGCTGCCATAATGAAGTACCACAAATGGTGTCTCTTAAAACAAGAGAAAGCGATTCTCTGACATTCTGGAGGCCAGAAATCCAAAATCAAAGTATTGGCAGGACCTTACTTACTCCAGAGTTTCTCAGAGAGATCCTGTTCCTTTTGTCTTCCATCTTCCGGTGGCTGTCGGCATTTTTATCTTATGGCCCCATACGCCTGTCTCTGCCTCCCTCTTCACGTGGCTTTCTCCTCTCTGTGTCTTCTCTTCTGTTTCTTCAAAAGAACTTATCATTGGATTTAGGGCTCTACGCAGATAACGCAATATGATCTCATCTCAAGATCCTTAACTTAATTATGTTGACAGAGAGCTTTATCCCAAATAAGATCACATTCACATGTTCCAAGAGTTAGGATGTGGACATATTTTGGGAGGAGCACCCACTGAACACTCTACAAGCAATCCCCCTCTTGGAACTGTTCCTGGTGAGATTTGAGATGATGTCCAGAGCTGCATCCATGAGGCCTTCCCCTAAACTCTGCAATGAGCCCCATTGAGTTTAGGCTTCACCTCCAGTTTACAGAAATGGAAGGACATGGAGGGGCAAGAGAGAGACCCCAAAAGAAAACTGCCAGATAAATCCAGACATGAACCCCCAAAGGCCACCAACCTGGATCCCACATACACTGGAGCTTGTAGAAAGAGGAGGGCTTTCTAGATTATTGTCACATGCAATGTAGGGACCTCATTTAGATCATGACTAGAAAAAATGTCATAAAATATATTTGGGGACAAACACAACAGCAAAAAAAGATAAACTGTACTTCATCAAAATTTAAAACCTTTGTGCTTCAAAGGACTTCATTTAAAAAGTGAAAAACAACCCACAGAATGGGTGAAAAATTTTGCCAACCACGTATTGAAAGAGGGACTTGTATGTAAAATATATGGTAAATAACATGCACAGCTTGGTAATAAAAAATATATATCTCAATTTAAAATTCTGCAAAGGATATGAATAGATAGATGTCAAAAAAAGATATAAAAATGACCAATAAGCACATCATTAGTAATAACTAAAATGTAAATAAGAACTACAATGAAACTCACTACACACCCTCTGAATTGGCTAGAATCACGGACAGATAATAAAAAATCCTTGTACACTTCTCATATAAGCTGCTTTGGAAAATGTTCTTGCAGTTCCTCAAACTGTAAAACAGAATTACTATATGAACTAGTGACTCTGCCCCCAGCATATGACAGAGAGGAAGGAGAGCATGTGTTCCCCAAACTTGTACATAGCACATTATTCATAATAGCCAAAAAATGAAAAAAAACACAAATATTCATCAACTAATGAATGGATAACCAAAATGTGGTCCATACAGTAGAATATTATTCGATCACATAAAGATACGAAAAACTATATGTGTTACAACTTAGAGGAACCTTGAAAACATTATGATTAGTGGAAGAAGCCAGACACAAAGGGAATATACTACGTGATTTCATTTATATGAAAAGTACAGAATAGGCAAATCCAGAAAACGGTGCATGTCTGTGATTTGCAGGAGCTGCGGGGTGTGAGGACTGGGGTGTAACTACTAATGGGTGTGGAGAATCTTTGGGGGATGAAAATGTTCTGGTTAGATGATAGTGGTGTTCTCACAACTCCATGAGTACACCAAAGGAATTAAACTATACACTTTATATGTTTGAATTATATCTCAACAAAGCAATTGAAATACATTTAACATAGTTTTTCAGCAAGACTGAAAGACTGTGGCGTTAAAAATTACCACAAACTACTGAAAAGTTTGAACATGGACTGAGTATTAGATGACATTAGCAAGTGTCAGTTCTGTCTGGCACATTAATGGAACTCTGATAATACAGAAAAAAATTTTTGACTTCTGAAGACAAGCAGGTGGAAGGATTAAGGACAGAGTTTTGTGTGTATGTAATTAGTTTGAAAATGTTCCAGAGAGAAACTAATAGGCAAATAATTTTTTTTAATATATAGATAGGTAAATATAGACAGCTTAGATGACAAATATAATCCCCCCAAAATGATGAAAGATTTCACTCTATGGTGCATATGTACTCTCTCTTATATTCTCTCTTTCAAATTTCTCATAATAAAAAGTTAAAAAGAAATATTTTCCCTTATTTGTATGAAGGCAAATGTGTATATTTTTTGCTTGGGGATAGAATCGTATTGTTCAGGGACCGGAAAGTCACAACTTAAATAAACTTTGAGGACACCTTTGGTGCCGTTGCAAACCTCACACTTAATGACATGTGAATGCTCCAAGAGGCAGAGTATCTGATATGTTACTATAAAAAGATTTAACCTCTACTGGAGAATTAGTTGGTGCCCAATTCAGTTGGTGCATCAGGGCTGTATGATAAAGTAGTTGTTTGGTCATTGCCCTTGGTCCTGGGTGAAGGATGTTAAATTCTTAAGTCTTGGAATTTTCTAAATTCTACAGGATTCAGGAGTGTTTCAGACATACCCTGCCCTTGACCTAGTAGTTTTCCCCTGAGCTGTTTTCTAACTGTACTTTTTGCTATAAGAAAACTGTAAGCATAATTATAGCATTTCTAAATTCTATAAATTAGTCTAGCAAGAATCCAGCCTGCGTGGGTGCTGAGAACCCCAACCAAGTGGGTCAGAGTGGGAGGGAACAGGAGCCTCCTAAATCATCTGACATTGAGTTAGATATCACAGATGGTAAGCAAGAAAGTTCAAAACTGGCCACTAGGCATTCAACCATGCAATCAGTTCTGATCCTATATCTTTGTTTACAGTTAAGGGTCAGGCAACAAAGCAAAGAACCACAGGGATTAACAAAAAAGCTATACTATAAAATTCTGCTCTGAAACACCCCTGCAGACTCCTACCAGAAATATGGGAGGGGCATGCTGTCACCCTCTGTGGTGATTTATGCCCCCTCCACCTCTCTGACTGTGGCTCACTTTCTAGTCACACTTGTTTTGTGTCACCCACTGCCTTCCTAGATACTCCCTCTCTGGCTTCAGTATCCTCCTTGGTAAAATAAACGTCTGATGGTCTCATATTCATGGAGTGATATAAATAATGAAAAAGACCTTAGAAAAAATGTAGTAAATTAAATAGATGGGGCCACCAACTTCTCCTGCTTTGCCCATTCCTGCCTCAGATGTGTTCTCACAGGGCCCCACCCCATAACTCTATCCTAGTCCTGTGAGCAATCTTTCCCAACTGAGGGGCATGACTACATGTCATCAAAAAGAAATGGACACTGCTCTTACAGCCCCATTTCTGCTCTTTGTTATTTCCCAAGATCATTCTTCAACCTAGAAACTGGGACCATCTC
>PVKZ01007367.1:0-23875 GCA_004027375.1 Macroglossus sobrinus | reverse complement strand
GTGTGCATGGTGTGTGTATGTGTGTGTGTGCATGTGTGTGTGCGCGTGGTGTGCATGTGTGTGTGTGTGCGGTGTGGTGTGTGTGTTGATGTGTATGTGTGTGTGGTGTGTGCGTGCGTGCATGCGTGTATGTGTGTGTGCAGTGTGTGTTTATGTGTGTGTGCATGGTGTGTGTATGTGTGTGTGTGCATGTGTGTGTGCTTGTGTATGTGCGTGTGTGGAGGGTGTGTGTGCATATGTGTGCGCAGTGTGTGTTCATGTGTGTGGTATGTGGGTGTGTGTGCGTGCATGTGTTTGTGCGTGTGCATGCGCCCAGCATATGCTGATTCCGTCTGGAGTCAGGGGAGGGGAGGGGAGAGGAAGGGAAGGGAGGAAGGGGAGGGGAGGGAGGGCGGCCCCTACCACAGGTACATCAGGATGCAGGTGTGCTTCCTCAGCTGTGGCGTGCGGAACAGGTCAGCAAACGAAGGGCTCAGCTTTTCGGTGACATCCTCTTTGAGGGAGAGCGTCTAGAAGGGGGTCAGAGCGTCACGGTGTCCACGCTGCGGGAGCCGGACAAGCCCTCGGGGACCCCTCGAGGTCGCCATCCCTGTGGCTACACTCTGCGCCCGTTACCCCGAACTCCGCCCCCCCAGGCGCCCTGCCCTCCCGCCCCCCACCAGGCCATCCCATGGGAGGCTTCTAAGTCGTCACCCAGCACACGGCGCAGCAGCCTGAGAACCCCCTCGCTCGCTCGCTGGGCACCTTCAGGTCGGCGGGCGGCGGCTTGCCGTTCTTCTGGGCGATCCGGTCCAGTATCTTCACTGCCTGAGCGTTCCTCCTTTGTGACAACAGCCAGCGGGGAGACTCAGGCACGTACCTGTGGACACGGGTCACCAGCAGGTGGCGTGTTCTCCACCGCTCATCCGGCGTTAAGCCCCGACGTTAAGCCCCGAGCAGAGAGAGTGAGGCCGTTGCAGGGAGCAGCCCACCCTCCTCCCACCACACCAGCCATTTCTCAAGCAGCTAAAGCAGCTGGTGCACAGGGTTCTGGGGTCACCGTGTGCTGGCCCCAGAGGCCCACGCGGGGGCTGGTACGCTCAGTGCCACCTGCTCGAGTTTACGGGCCAAACAGGAACGTTCCCTGCATGGGGCAGGGGTCCCCCTCTCCCCTGGAAGCTGGCAGCCTGTCCCCCCGGGAAATCTCTCACTCATAATAGACGCTCCAGCCCTGAGTTACGGCCGGATGTCTCCATGTGTTGGAGGGCTGCTGAAGAAGCCTCAAAATCTCCCCAAAACAAAATAAACTCTATGCGCTTTCCTTTCACACACGATGGACCCCATGCTGTATATTTCAAACAGGGCGAAGATGGGACAGCTCAAGGTTCGGGACCCTCTGGCTAACGGCTTCTGAAAACACTCAGCCATAGCCCGGCCCTGCTCGACCGTCCGACCCGGCCGGGGGGTCCTTGCCCACTGGACAGCCCCTCGTCTCTCACTGACCAGGAGGAGGCGGGCTCTTCGGTGACATACAGTGCACCGCTGAGCTATCTCCCTCCGCCTCCCTCCCCGCAGCCCGCGGAGCCCCAGGGATGGGCCCCGGAGATGGGGACAGGAGCTGGAGGTCCCCGCACCCACGGTAAAAACGCGTCTGTCTAGCTGCTCACTCCTCAGACGCCGCCAAGCGCTCACGGTTGATCAAACTAACAGCGCTCGTTTGTTTGTGCTGGGTCTGATTCCTAAGGGCTGAATGTGCACACTCCCCAGAGAATGTTTCATTCATTCCTTCATTCATTCATTCAGATGGCCGCTCGCGGCCAGATGGACTTCCGTCCGCCTTGTGGCATGACCTGTCTCTGTGTGAGGGGCTCTGTGGGAGGGTGGGCCCTTGCATGCTGAGGGCCAGGCTGTGGCATCAGGGCACGTGTGGCGGCTCACGCTGGCCGCTGGGGGGAGGGGCCGGCCCGTGGGCGGGGGGGGGGGTGGTGGCAGGGGAGGGGGTTCTGCGTTCGGTCTAACTAGGTGTGGTTCCGGGGACGGGCAGGGGAGTACCAGAAGCAGAGCGGGAGCAGGAGGGCAGGCAGGGACACGGCCAGCTGCAGCGCCCGCCAGTGGGGGAGGGCGTAGGCCACCCCGCAGAGCAGCACCAGCCCCACGGAGAAGGCCGCCTGGTACAGGATGGCCACGGTTCTTCTGTAGTGCAGGCCCACGAGCTCTGTGACTGGAACAGGAGACACGTCACCGTGCGGGCTCCTCGCCGCCATCCCCTCACCCCACTGCCCTTCGCCTCCTCCTCCGAGCCCAGCCCGGCCCCCGCCGCCTGCCCCCCGGGCTCCTCTCCTCCTCCCCCGGGCTCCTCTCCGGTGGCTCCTCCCTGTCTCCTGTCCCCGAGTGACGACCAGGCTCAGGTCCCACCGTCCTCCCCACGAGCTGCTGCAACCACTCGGCCCAGGTTCCCCGCGTCTCTCTGGCTGTCCCTTTTCTCGCCCCCTCCCGGGCCGTCTGGAGCTCTCATTCTGTGTCTCCGCGGCTCTCCCCAGCCAAGCCTCCCTCCTGTACGCTCCAGACCAAGCCAGACTGTTCTTCACGCCCCCAGGAGTGCTCATCAACCGAACGAACATCTTGGCGTGCCCACCAGGGACCTGGCTGCTCTGGGTGTTGGGGATGCAGCGTGAGAGCTCGGGGGCAGAGTTCTGCCCTTGTGAGCGTGCATTCTCGGGAGAGGTGACGGACGACACACACCGCGAGTGAGGACATGAGGTGCCCGGTCAGAATCTGATGCATGTGACGGGGGCACGAACAGTCTCGGGCGAGTCGGGGTGCAGGGGCTGCGGGGTTTCTGAGAGCCACGGGGTGGGCCCCAGGCATGGGAGCTGGAGAAGACCTGGGGGAGGTGAGGGAGCCAGGCGCACGTCCGCGGGGTGGCAAGCCCCAGGCGGAGGGGACTGTGTGGCTGCAGGAAGGTGGCTGGGAGCGAGTCCCGGGCACGGGGCAGGGCCCCCCTGCGGAGGGGACACTGGCTACACATGTGGACCCGCCCCGAGCTTCCCCGTTTCCTGGCTCCGCGGCTCCTGACACCCCCTGGGCCCCGGGCGGCGATGCTTACTCGTGGTGAAGCCGGCCATCCAGCTGCCCTTGCTGACCAGCCCCTGCAGCAGGCGGACGAGCAGCAGGGACGTGTAGTCGGGCATGACGGTCAGGAGGACGCCCAGGACGGCACTGACGAGGGTCGTGGCCAAGAGGCACGACTTCCGGCCGAACCTTCAGGGGCGAGGAGACGGGAGGGGAGGCGGGGGTCTGAGTACTCGCGGGCAGACGGGCAGATGATGGGGGCGTGCTCGGCCCTGCATTCCTGAGGGCCCGGGGCCTAGCAGACCCCCCACACACACACCCCGTCCCAGGCGAGGTCCCAGCCTCGTCCGTCCTCAGCGAACAGTGGCTCTTCTGAGGTGAACTAAATCACCCCAAAGGGGAACCCTGGTTGCTCTCGGCAGCGCGGCATGTCAGCCGAGGTCGGGGGCCCCCCCACACAAGGGCCCTCCCAGCTGGCGTCCTCACGGCACCTTTGCATTAACCAGCCTGTCCTACCAGGAACAGGATTGAACAGCATGGCCCAGAAAACCAGGCCCGTCATGTCATCAAAGGTTTTCATCATCAAAGGATTTCTGGGAAAATGTTCTGTTCTAAGGACATAATTCCCGAGAACGTCTTTCCATTGTTTCCAAGATTGAAACGGGCCAGTAATCGGCTAAACGCCATCTCCGCATCCTGCTCTCTCGATCGGTCGTTTCGAGCTCACCCCACGGTCTCTGGCAGGCAGCGGGGAGCGGGGGACCCGCTCACGGGCTGTCACGAGGACCCCGCTCGCGCCCAGGCGCTCGCCCTTGGCCCGGCAGGTCCTGGGCTATTCTCCGCCATAACCCTTTGGAGACGCCAACCGGACGCTCCATTTGTCTGTGCTGTACAGGTCTCCTGGCCACCAACGTCCTGCCTCCTCCCCGTGCCCCCACCCCCGCCAGTGGACGTCCCCGGCCTTCTTTACCACATGCGGAAACTTCTCGTGGGGGGCCCACAGCCCCTCGCCCCGGAACGTCCAGCCCTAACTGTCCACGTCTCCTATGGAAGCCGCCCCACTGCCCGCTGCCCTCAGGCCCAACACCCACCCCCCCTGCCTGTGCCCCTCAGTCCCTTCGCCTCCCCGGGGCATCCTCGTGTCCACCCGTCCTTCAGAGAGCTGTCCACACGTGTGAACACCCCGTTCTCACCTCTCGCGTTCCCTCAGCCTTCCTGGCACGGACCCTGCCCTCGCCGTGGGCGCTCACGGCTGCCGTGCCCCCTGACCCTGCCCTCGCCGTGGGCGCTCACGGCTGCCGTGCCCCCTGACCCTGCCCTCGCCGTGGGCGCTCACGGCTGCCGTGCCCCCTGACCCTGCCCTCGCCGTGGGCGCTCACGGCTGCCGTGCCCCCTGACCCTGCCCTCGCCGTGGGTGCTCACGGCTGCCGTGCCCCCTGACCCTGCCCTCGCCGTGGGCGCTCACGGCTGCCGCACCCCCTGATTCCGACCACTGCTCCTCCTCGGGCCGGGCTCCCCTCCCGTTCTCTGTAGCATCACCCTCTCCCAGGAGGCAGCTGTCCTTCTGTCTTGCTGCCATTTCTTCTAAACCTCCTTCCCTACCAGCCTCTGCACGCGTTCTCTGTATCCTTCCTTCTTGCTTATCTCAAGCTTCAAATAAATACCAGTCACTGGTGACTAATCCCAGACCTACCTCTCCGGCCCAAACCTCCCTTCTGAGAGCAGCTCATCCATCCAGCTGCCTGGTTCGCCCCTGTCCTGTGTCCCGCAGGCCACTCTTGCCACGTCTGCAATCCTAAGACTTCCAGGACAGAACTTTCCATGGCTTCCCCGCTCCGCCACTCAGAGCCGCCACCAGCTCTGTGCCTAACCCTGTCTGTCCCGTCTCAAAAGATGCAAAACCGCCCCCAACCCCGCCTGCTCGAAGCACAAACCTCGGCCTTGTCACCATTTTCTCTGACCATGCAACCTGCGCACAGCAGCAGCACCCCCTGAATCCCACCCTGAGCCTCCGCCTGCGTCCGCCTGGCCCCGCCCCACGAGGCCGAAGCACTAGCACCACCCCGTCCCGCCTCCATCATCTTCTGCATCAGACGCCAGCTGACCTGACCCTGTCCTTCCACCTCCGTCCCCAGGATGCACCCCCCCGCCCCCCCCCCGCCACGGGCCTCGGCGCCACGCGTCGTCGTCGTGGCCGGGCCCTCACGTACCTGTCCGCCGCGTAGCCGACGCCCAGGAAGCTGATGAAGAAGCCGGCGTTCACGCACGACTGGAACAGGTCCACCCTCCAGGAGTTCTCGCACACCAGGTCGAACTGCGGGGGGGCCGCGGACGCGAGACGTGGGTGAGTCCGCGTCCGGCCGCGCCGTCGGGCCGCGCCGCCCGCCCGCCCGCTCCTGGGGCACAGCAGACGCCGGGCACCCGGAGTGGGGGGTTCACACCCTGCTCCCCTAACCGCGCTTCCACGGGACGAGGTTAAGGGGTCTGGCGAACCCCGGTCGAGAGCATGGCTTCGACTCCCACGGAGCAAAATAAAGATCATGTTTTTCAGAACTGGCCGGAAGCCTTTCACGGGGTAGCCGCGAATCACAGGGCGCGTCGTGGAGAGTTACGGACGACGTCGCGGCTGATGGAGCCGGGCGTCGCCACGTGCCACGCGACGGGAAACGGAGCAAAGACGCAGAGGCGAGAAGGCGGGCTTCCCGGGGTGGGCAGCACGTGCGCCCACAGCCCGCGGTGTGCGGCCGGGACCCAGGGCCGGGGACACGCGGAGGGCCCACCTGCCGAGACCCAGGGAAGGGGGCGACCCACGGGCAGGGGGGCCGAGGACAGGCGGGGGGGGGACGGGGGTCTGCCCAGGGGAGGCTTCATTCTGTGTTTAGGGTTTCTGGGACGTGCCACGGGCCTGGCACAAGCGTGAGCGATGACGCCCACCGCCTTGGCACATGGGAGGCCTGGTTGTGGGAGCTTTGCCACCCCTCCCTCCTCCTCATCAGAGCTCAGAGAGGACAGGGAGAAGGCGGAGCTCCAGGGAGATCAGACGGCCTGGAGGGGCACAGGGGGCCCTCACTCGTCCCCATCCCCACAGCCCTGTGCAGGGGGCACACCCTTCCTGGCCCTCCCTGCTCCAGGCACCCCACTGCGCATGGCGCATGGTGATCCATGCCCCCGCCCCGACAGAGGTCCCCGACCTGACAGCGGCCCCCGTGGGGAGTGTCGGCAGGGCTGTCACTTTGCCACTTCGGACCCAGGCTTCCCGGTCTGAAACGTGTGTTGTATCGGTCCCGTCACCCTCACCAAGCCGCTGTGGGCGCAGAGGGGAGCAATCGCGTGAGAACGGTTTGGGTAAATAATAAACCATCTAACCTTTCACATGGAGGTTTTATTATAAACCACCCTCAAGTCTCCGGAGTTGCCAGGCTGAGCCATGTCCTTGCCCCGGCCCCAGAGGTTAAGCACCAGGGACTCTGCGCTCAAGCTTGGGGGTTTCCATCCGACTGACCCCTTACGTCCTTGCCGTGGGCACTTTTAAAATAAAACGTAGGCGAAGAAACTCGGTGTCGCCAGCTGACTGGCAGAAACTGACAACGTGCCTGTCCCATTATCTGTCCTTCACGCAGCCCCCGCTGTCTGCTCCTGAAAGCCGTTCCGCTCTGGGGGGCAGACACTCTCGTCCCCCACCCCCCATCATTCTTCCTGCCAGTCCCGAAGTGCGTGCCCTTGCAAAGCCAGCTGGAGGCACACCTTCCCCCAGCCTGGGGAGCGTCCCCAGCCTGCCCTGGGCCCTGCCATTAGCACGGGAAGGGACAGAGAGCCCTGCCCCAAGTTATCTGGCTGTCCCCAGGGGCTGCGTCTCCAACCGCCCAACGGTCCCTGGTGGGTAGCCTCCACCCACGTCCCCCAACGTGGCCTCCTGTGGACACTAGAGGTCACTAAAACCACAGGCTCTGTGTCCTGCCTTCCGTCCTAATCTTCGCAATCAGCACGTGTCAGATGTCCCTGCTCCCCCTAACTGAGGTGTCCTGAGTCCTGCACTCCCGGAGCAGGACCAAAGGGCCCCAGGCTGTCCCTGCCCCCCGCCGAGGATCCGGCCCCAGCCCCCACTGAGGACCCCGTCTGGAGCCACCTGCAAGGCTTGTAAACCTGCCATGGGCCCTGCACTCCCAGACTCACACCCGACCACGGCCCCTGGCACATGTGTGCACGCCGGGGAACGCCTGGGGCTGGGCAGCATGGGGAGCCCTAGAGGGGGGCTCCCAGGCCCCGCCGCCTCTCCTGCTGGGGTTCGCCAGGGCCAGGGTCTCGTGTCTGTAAAGCAGGGGGAAACATTGGCCAAGCTCCCCCGTTCACCAGAGCCACCCAGAGTCCCTGCTGGAATCCAGGTCCCTGTGGACCCCGCCTGGGCAGGAACAGGTGATGCCGGGATCAGGTGAGTGTAGAAACAGTGGCGTGAGCTCCACTGTCCCCTAGGGCTCGGGCTCAAGGTCCGGCTGCGGCCGAGGGCGGGGGGGTGGGGGAGCCTGGGGCAGGAACAGGCCAGCACATTCCTCGCCCGGGGACACGACCCTGGCCCGGGCCCCCGAGGGGCCAGTCAAACAAGCCGCCCCATCATCAGCCTCCGCAGGTTCCAACGTCCAAGGCGAGGCCGAGTTAAAGATTCTTTCTGGGGAAATGAGTAACCAAGGCAAACCCGCAGGGATGAGCCGCAGCCTGGGGTGAGCTGTGGGGGCACGGGGTGCGGGGGGGGCCCGCTGGTGCCACCGTCTGGGGTCACTCCCGTTCTCCCGACCCCGGTGCCCCATCTCTCCCCACCTTCGCCATCCTCGGTCACGTCCCACGCCCTCCAGGTGAAGCTGTGCCCCTGCCACCAGCAGCCGCGAACTCTCTCCTGCAAACACCCCGCCCAGGTCCTCACCGACACTGAGATCTCGGAAGCCACTGTTCACTCCACAGATCGGATCTGAAGCTGCCTTGGTTCTTTTGCGTCTGTCCCCACTTCTCTGTGGCTGGCGACCCCCCGGTCAGCACCTTACTGCCCCCCTCCTCCTGCCCCAACCACCCCGCCACCACCACCATCCTGTGTCCCAGCCTTTCTTCTCAGTGGCTCCATGGGCCCGTCGACCCCAAGCCAGAGCCATCCTCCCGGCCCAGCCCAGGCCAGGCCCGCGTCTGTCTCTTCAATCTGCTGCTCTTCCTGCTCGTTCCCGGGACAACCGTGCCGGCCGACATTTCTCACCGGGGCGCACACTCTCCCCACCTCAGGGGGTGGGGGGACCCCGCAACCCCACCACCGACGCCCCTGCGTCCAGGCCCCTGCCGAGGTGCAGCCGGATCGCCTCTCCGTGCTGCTGCCCGAACCGGACCAAACTCCCACGTCTGGCGCCGAGGAAGCCTCGCCAGATGTAGCAAAAATCAAAAAACAAAACACAAAAACAAAACAAAACAAAACGAAAAAACAGGGTGCCCAGCTGACTCCGAATTTCAGAGAAACAACGGTGCTTAGCGCCTGCCCGGTGCAGTATGCGTCCTCCACCCCCACCCCACACAGGACCCCGGATCGAATCGGTTTAGCGAGTCATCGCTCCCGGGAGCAGCACATGCTCCTCGTCCCCGTCCTGTCCCCTCTCCTCGCTGCTCAGAACACCCCCCAAGGCTCCATTCAAACGCCCCCTCCTTCTTCTGGTGGCTGCGGTGATCAGCACAGCGGGGAAGACGCCCTCCTTAGAGCCCCCCCGGGACCCCCTGCCTTCGCCCACAGGTGGTCTAACTCTCACCCCACCCCCTCCCGCCCCCCAGAGCCTGCAGACACCTGGAGGGGACCTCACAGCTTCCTTCTCTGTCCCCCAACCTGCGTCACGCCCGGGGCTCCAGCAGAGAAAAGCTCAAAGCAGGGTTACTGAATGAACAGATGGATGGTCGCATCTGATCCTCTATAGCAGGGGTCCCCAACTCCTGGGCCACCAGACCAGAAGGGGTCTGTGGCCTGTGAGGAACCGGGCTGCACAGCAGGAGACGAGAGGCCCGTGAGCGAAGCTGCATCTGTATTTGCAGCCGCCCCCCCAGCACCAGCATCACCGCCTCAGCTCCGCCTCGGATCAGCAGGCATCAGAGTCTCACAGGAGCACCGGTCCCTGAGGCCACAAAAGGTTGGGGACCGCTGCTGTGCAGACAGAGTGTGTCTCAAACACAGAAAACCAGGACGCCCCATCCTGGGCTGCGTCTACATTCAGTTTGGGTCCCCAGGCGGTGAGGCGTCTAACTGGTTATCTGCCTTTGAGGGTGCCTTGGGCACCAGATGCTCATGCAGTGGCTCCTCCCGCGAGGGAGGACATCTGCTGTTCTGTCCCCTGTCCCCTCACACGGAGCAGTGATCAGGCAGGAAGAGGGGACACAGCGCCTTCTGCAGCGACAGCCCTAATGTGCTAACAGAGACCCCTGTCACTTCGCGTCTTCGGGGACCGGTGCCCTTGCCAACTTCAGGCTCTGCTAACGCAGCCGCCGACCACACGGCCCGTTTCCAATGCCCGCACTTGTCACAGGGCAACGTTTTCCAAAGGATCCATGACAGAGAAACCATCGTGGCTTTCTAGAAAACATTCTCAAAGCAAAATGCTCACATGACCCACTAGACCGTCCGAGCCAGGCCCTTTGACACTGCGGCCCTATTCCACGGGCCATCGACAGGGCGGCCGGCGAACCTCAGCTCGCGTGGGGTCGGCACAGAACTCAGATGAACCCCACGACCCCACGAGGCAGGTCGTTACCCCTCTGGTTGGCGGGTGAGGACGCGGAGGCTCAGAGAGGGCGAGTAACCTGCTCAGGGATGCTCAGCTAAGCCAGGGCCGGGATCCGGACCGGCTGGCAGCCAGCGTTCAGCGGTCCTGTGTTCACGGCTGCTGAGCAGAGGGCCCCACAGTGCCAGGGGTGCGGAAGCCGGACCCCAGGCACATTCTGCGAAGCCGTAGGAGGGGGCAGCGAGGAGTCCCCATCTCTCCACAGACCCGTGTCCAAGCGCCCATCTCAGCCGGGCTTGCAGGGGCCTCTCTGACCCCTCTCTGACACCCCGAGTCTGCGGAGGATTAAAAGGGGACGAATGCAGAGTGCCCGGGGTGGAGCCTGATGCACGCGGAGTGCTCACAGCCCTAACCCCGCTCCCCCTTTCCTGATGGGACACAGAACCCCTCAGGAGGCTGCGTATGCTCTCCCGGCCCCTGAAATCCACGCCTTCCCCGAATCGCGGGGCCCCCCTCACCTCGGTCACGATGGAGGAGCCCGGCGTGTCGTACACCCAGCCGTGCTGGCAGGGGCCCACCGGCAGCTGGCTCCGGTTGGCGGCCAGGCCGGCCAGCGGGTCCTCGCAGCTCAGGCCGCTCTGGTTCCAGGCCACCTCGTAGCGGCGGCACTGGCGGGGGAAGGCCTCGCCCGCCGGCCCCGGGCCCGGCACGGTCCGGTTCCGCTCGTCCGCCGGGCTCCAGCCGCATCGCCGGCTCAGCTCGGCCACGCCCGGGCTCCGGCAGCGGTGGTCGGGGGTGAAGGCCAGGAACATGATGCCCACGTAGACGGGGGCGAACAGCGCCGAGAGCAGGCTCAGGGGCAGGAAGACCAGCTTCTGGAAACGGCCGAACTCCCCGACCTGCCGCAGGACGTCGTCCGTGGTGGGCATGGTGCGGCCGGCACGCGCCGCGCTCTGGCCGGGCCCCGCGGGGCTGCTGCGGCGGCCGGGGTCAGCGCCTCCTGCGGCTGCTCTGCGGCCGTGACACCGAGTTGCTGCCTAAGCATGACACACCTGGCCGCCGCCGACCAACTAAACATAATCTTTCACCCCGTGGGGCTGGCTCCACGCACGGTGCGGGCGGGACGACGGCGGCCACGTGGCTGGCGTGGGGAGGCGGCGGGGCGCCGGGCCGAGGTCCGAGTACTCCCGCGTCCGAGCTCGCTCGCGGAGGAGAGAGCCGGAGGCAGCCACGTCAACGCCCGGCCGTCTCCGGGCCTCTTTCGAAGAGATCCAGCTATTCGAATGCGGCCTTTTACGCTCCAGATAAACCACGGACAGCCCGCCGACGGCCGGGCCCAGCCGCGGGGGCCGTGGGACCCCGCGGCTCGCCGGCCACGGCCCACTCCCCGGCTTGCCCCTGCCGGGCACTGTGTCGGCCTTCCAGACGCCAGCTCTGTTTGCCGCGCAGGAGCCCGGAGGCCGGAAAGTCACGGGAAAGGGGGCCGTGAACAAGCACAGGCCACCGCCAGGGGCCGGGTGAGCCAGGGGCCGGGTGAGCCAGGGGCCGCCAGGGCTGAGAGCAGCGGCCCCCTCTCTGAGGCAGCTAGCTGCTCGTGGCTCAAACACGCGTCACGTGACAGCCGTCAACCCAGATGCCGCCACCGTCCCCGCCGCCCCGCGGGGAAGCGGAGGCTCGGGGGAGGCAACAACAACTGTCCGAGTTCACGCTGTCGTTGAACTTGAACCTCTCCACAGCAAGATCTCTCTCCATCGACGCGGCTGACGTCGGCCCCCCCGGCTCCTGGGCTGGCTTCTTTGTTGACTCAACAAATATTCGCCGCGTTCCCGGGCATCTCATGCAGTGCTAGGCCCTGGCACACAGGCGGAGAGGTCCCAGACTCCAAACGGCTCACCATGCACGGCAGCGGGGGCAGACGCGCAAAGGGACGGCAGCAGGCCGAGGGCACTTGGGGAGCCCCCTAGTGCTCGGGGGAGGGGATGACAGATGAGGAAAGGCAGGAGGGCTGAGGCGAGGCCCCTGCCTCCCGGTGCTCTGTGCCCTGAGCACACACGGTGCTGAGACTAGCACCCCGTGGAGAATGGCAAAGCAGCAGGGCCCCTGCTGTGAGCACGTCGCATGAGGTAGTGGCTGTCGTGCTGGGGTCCCTCTCCTCCTTGCGGTCTTCGAGGGAGTGAGTGAGTGGCCCTACTGGGGACACCCACGTGGCAGGAAGCCAAGGGGCACCTCTGGCTGACGGAGACCCTCGGTCCTGGAACTGCAGGGATCACGTGAGCTCAGAAGTGGGTCTCTCCCCAGACTGCAGAGCGTCCGCCTACGTTGCAGCCACCCTCCTGCCCCCCAGACACCAGGAGACGAGTGTGTGGCTTCATCTGGCTCAGGGAATGGCACCGTGTCTTCGGGGCAATAAACCAGGAGAAAGGGACCACTCCTGGTCCACCTGGGAGCAGCTCTGTCCCCAATGCCGGTGGCTTTTACCTACTCTGTCCCCATGCCCGACCACAGTGCCTCCGGGACACCTGGGTGCCCGCTGACCTCTGTGGCCTGGGCATCGGTGGCCGTCAGTTGGCACACAGGGTGACGAAGAGAACAGTCTGTGGTGGCCAGGCCCCCAGGTTCAGCCCTCCATCCCAGGCCACCTCGCCCTCCTCAGGGACGTGCAGGGCTGGGAGCCAGCGATCGGGCCCTCCCTCCGGCCTCTACCCCCGAACACAGGCAGAGACTCACACATCCTGTTCCTGCGTCCACCATGAGGTGACGCGCCAGAGTCACCCAAAATGCGCGCCACAGAGCCGGAACCTGGCTGTCATCCGGCCCTCGCTCTGCGGCCGGCCGCCGGGCCGCCCCGAAGACACCACTGCTTTTCCCGTTGACCAGTCCTCGGCCTGGGGTGAGGCAGACCCACTTTGCTCTGTCCCAGCTGCTGGGGATGGCCAGCTTTCCCAGGCCCCACCGGTGGTTGGTTCCCCGGCATCCCTGCCTCCCCGGGCAGGCTCCTGGTAGCTGTGAAACAACCCGGACCCAGGGGCCGGGGCCGGGGGGCCATCCCGGCAGAGCTGTCGGAAGGGGACATCGAGGTGCTGCCAGGCAGAGGACACGCTCCCGGGACCACGCTGCCGTAGGACACGTGACGGGTGGGCCCCTCCGTGTGCACACAGGAGGGACAGACAGACGCACGGGGTGCCCTTTGCTCCCGGGACGCTCCCCTCTGCCCCCCAGGCACCGGGTCCGGCCTCAGCCCCTCCCAGCTCTGAGGTCCCCTCCCCACTCAGCTGCTGCCGGTGGATGAGCCCGGTGGGGACAGGGACGACCTCCCTAAGGCGCGTGCTCGGCGCAGCTGCCCATGGGGTCATCAGAATACACTGTCCACACTGCTCCCTGCCCCGTTCCTGGTGAGGGCCAGCGGCCTTGGGACGTCCCGGGCGACGGGAGGGTCTTTTGTCCTGAGGTGACTCTGGGATGGCTCCTGACCCCAGGAAAGACCACGTCACGACTAGGAAGTCAACATGTGCACCCAAGCCGCCCTCTCTCGAGAAGGGAGAGCCGGAAACAGCTAATCATTGATCACGGCTCCCTGCGGAAGGCTCTGTAACCCCCCGACGGCCCAGGGCTGGGGGCGCCCCAGGCCGGTGAGCACAGCCACGCGCAGAGGGGGACACACCCCAACTCCACAGGGATGGGCGCTGCTCCAGACCTCACCCCGGGTACCTCGTCACCTGGTAATTCACCTGTGTCCTTCCCGCCCTTCAGCAAACTGACGGACTGGCACCCCCAGATCTGTGAGCCACTCTAGGGAGTAGTTGGATCCGAGGGGGAGGGGCTCATGGGGACCTCGACGTGCAGCCAAGTCAGAGGGGATCGTGGGGACCCTGGGGACCTCCCAGCCGTGAGCGCCACCGGCAGCCTCGTGGGGCTGAGCCCTTCACCACACCCGGTGTGTCCTCCAGGTGGGCCATGGTGGTGGGGACACGACCCTGTTCTCGGCCAGGTGGCTCCGCTGTGCTCACATGGGACAGCACCCTGAGGTGTCCACGGACAGGGGGGCATCAGAGAGGAAATCAGCCTCCGATAGTTCGAGGAAAATAGGCTTATTTGTCCTGTGTGTTCACATGTTCTGCATGTTCTGATTGTCTCAATTATTTTTTTTTAAAGGGAAAATATTCAAAGCCATAGGTCACCGGGTTTGTCACTGGCCCTCTGGTCCCTTCTGGGCTCTCTCTGGGGTACTGCATCCCACTCTTTGTGTCCTCAGCTTCTCTAACGAACACACTGAGTATCGGACTAACATTAAAGACTCATAGATGATTTTTGAGTGAATCTGATTTGCAAACTGGTCAAAACACCGAAGAGAATGAGGTAAAGAAACACAAGTATCTAACAGTCCTCACACACCCACCCTGGGCCGGTGCCCCCGCCATGAAGGGAGATGCTTTGTGTTAATTCAAGGCCGAGAGCCGGAGGCCTTCCGGGGTCCACGTGGCCCGGGCCGCCCACACCCCGTCATCTGGACGTCACAGTGTCTCCGTCTCTTTGCATTTTTTTACTCTGTCTTGCTCAGAAGCAAACCTGGCCCTTCCACAGCTCCCAGCTGCCATCGGGCGAGTGCACAGAGCTTACTGCGACTTCCGTGACACGTCATGGTCCAGGCCTCCTTCAGCCCCTCTGTCCCCAGACTCAACACAGCGGTGTCACCTGTGGGCCTGCGCAGTGCCACCTCTGTGCCTGGCACGCCATCTCTCCGGCCTGAGTCGGACAGGTGCCCCGGGACCCCCGGCCCAGCAGCCCAGCCCGGTGCCCACACTTCCCCCCACACATGGCCTCCTCCCAGGAGGCACCACAGGTCTGGCTCGGGGGCTCGAGGGCACAGACCCGAGTGGCTGAGGCCCGACTGCAGAGGCAAGTTATGTGTGTGCACCCGAGGGACACGTATTCTCCAGAAGCTGGTGAAGGGGGGTTCCCTGAGCCCGACCCTGTCCACACCGCCCGCTCCCACCACGCACAGGATCTCCTGGTGAGCTGATCTCCAAGGAGAGAGGCGAGACTACGTGCCACCGGCTCTGCAGCCCACACGAAGGGACTATCCCAGGTGACCGCCCAGGTGACCGTCACCTTCCTGAAGGACTTGCCGCGTGCGAGGTGGCAGCTGCGGGAGAACCGGTTCCAACTGCTCTAAAGGTTCACGTGGCAGCCAGGATTCCGCTCTCCTTGGGTTTCCTAGGCAGAGGCTTTGCCCGCTCCTTCCTCATCACCCCCGTGTTGCATTTCTCTGCCCCTCGATGGACAGTCTCAAAACGTTGGTCCAAAGAAAATACCACGGGTGTACTCTTGATAAAACCATGTTCCTGGTAAGATTCTAACTCCTATTTGCTATCAGAGCGAGTTTTCCTAAAACTACCTGTAACCGCTGGCGAGGACGGTTGCTCTGTTTTCGGGGGCTTAGGGGTAGAGGGCGTCTAGGTTACCCCGACCGCCCGCATCATCTGTGACTCAGGAAAACAGGCGTGGCCAGGCCAGTGCCTCCCACACGCTGTGCCCGCCTCTGCTCTCTTGGGCCGGCCACGAGCTGCACCCTGGGGTGGGGGGGCCACCCGGGCTGCGGACGAGGGGCGTTCCTGCCATCGGGTTGCCCACAGGGCGAGTGAGTGCCCGCAAGGGCCCCTGCTGACCCCGACGGCTTCCTGTGACATAGCAAAAGGGGACGGCCGAGAGCGCGGGCCCCTGGACACAATACCCTGGGCTGTAACATAAACCTTTTTAGCAGGGGTCCCCAACCCCTAGACCATGGATCGGTACCAGTCCATGGCCTGTTAGGAACCGGGCCACACAGTGGGAGATGAGAGTGGGTGACTGAGCGAAGCTTCATCTGTGTCTGCAGCCGCCCCCAGCACTAGCATCACCGCCTCGGCTCTGCCTCAGATCATCAGACATCAGATTCTCACAGGAGCACCTGTCCCTGGTGCCACAAAGGTTGGGGACCACTGCTGTATAGACCCCGGAGTGTCTATCAGGAGAGACTGTAAAAATCCTAGAACTTGATAGGTAACTAATGAGACGAGATGAGGGCCGGGAGCTGGCTCCGAGTGGTCTGCCTGACGCTGCAGTAGCTTTCGGCTTTGTCTGCTTCCGCAGAACCCTCTCGGAAGCCCTCGCTCCCTGTCAGTAACGTCAGACGGAAAACTCGGAATCTGTGCAAGGGAACACCCCCGGGGACAATGCTGCACGCCGGGACGCTGCACGGCGTCACCGGAACCGGCACCCACGCCGGGCGCTCCGGTGAACGGGGACGGCCCTGAGGCCTGCCTTCTCGGCGGGGGGGGAGAAGGCAGCAGGCGGACCGCAGACTCTGGGAGGAAACGCCAGCGCTGCCTGTGAGGAGTCAGCGGGGGCGCTGCGTCAGACGCACCCGTCCCTAACTGCCCGGGGACCGAGGGGGGTGCGGGGTGGGCCCAAGACCGGCCACGAGCTCCGCAACTTCCCCCTCTCGAGGGGAAAAAAGGCAGTGACACCGAGTTAATAATTTATTTTTTATTGAAATTGTTGAATACCTTATATTACAGTAAATTTGATTGAAAAAAAAAATGAGTAAAGAAATCAATTTTTAAAAATACACTCGTGTTGAAATCAAACAAGCCAGCCAAACAGAGCACAAACCAAGGAGCTCTGTAGGGCGGTCTGCTTTCCGATATGTGGCTACAATAGTGTTATATACATTTCTAGAATAAGAGAAAGAGTCGTTCATAAACACTGCGAGAAAGGGGCCAGCGGCGGGAGGGGCGGCGACCCCCGGGCCCGACCCTGGCCACCCGCGGCTGGAGCCCAAGTGCAAGGCAGGGGTGGCGATGCCAGCCTCCGGCTTTCATGCGGTTTCCGTGTCACGCACTGTGCAAATTAAGGCTTCTTGTAGGTCGAATGGTCGATAAACACTTTTTTTTTTTCTCTTAAAAAAATAAGCACGGTGAAGGTGGTATTTAACGAGAACCTGAAGAGATGGGACCTTCTCCCCCCCCCAGGTGGGTCGAGGTCGCGTTCGCTGACATCTCCATGCTCACGCACGCACGAAATCCGTCTTTGGGTGCTGGGCTGTCGGAATCCGCCGGCCGGCGGAAGGGAATACTGAGAATGTGCTCTGGGCACACCTTGGGCTCAACGGGTGCCAGGGGCCGGGTGCCGGGGGCCGCGGGCCGAGGCGGGCCGGCCAGCCGCCAGCCCCGCGCTCGGGGAGCGAGAAAGCCAGAGGCAGAGAAGGAGCGAGCGGCTAACTGAGAGGATACATACTGACTAGTGTAACACCGTATATGGACCAGCCCCGCCTCGCGGCCCCCGCCGGCAGCGATGAACCGGCTCGTCGCCTCCTGTCGGCAGAGAAGCTGCTGGGTGGGCGGTTTGTTGTTATGTGTGTGTGTGTATTTTTTTTTTCTTTTTTTTTTGCAAACCTGAGTAATTGTCAAAAGTCAATAAACAGGAGGAGAGAATTAAATGCTATAATGTGATGGTCAGACACCCTAGGGGGCCGCAAGCAGCAAAGGTTTTCCTCAAATGCAGCCCTCCGTCCCGGATGCAGCCGCCCCCGCGCTCTCACACGGGGACGTGGGACGGAACCCCGGCCCCGGGCACCACCACCCTTTGGCAACTGGCGTGATGCCTCAAGCCAGTGGCCGAGCGGCCACCGGCGAGCGGCGCCTGACCACCTGCTCTCTCCTCCCACAAAATCTTCCCTTTTGATACAGTTTGTGTTAAAGGCAAAACTGACAGAAGCATCATCGAGTCGAGCGAAGTCTTCTCATTTGGTTGGAGGGCCCGGCTGAGCCACCGAGAGACCCACGGCCCCGGGGGCTCAGATGTTGAGCAGGTCCTCGTCGCTGTCGTCGTGGAAGGACACCAGGCCGCCCGCGGGCGCGGGCCTGGGTGGCACAGGCCGGGGCACTGGCCTGGCCCCCTGCTCGCCCCTGCCCAGCCCCACCCGGTCGTCGCCCGCCTCCAGCAGCACCATCCTCGGGGGGTGTCTCATCGGCTGCGCGCCGTCCCCCCCGGGCCCCCTGGTCGAGTGAACGCACACCTCCGGGATGGTCAGCACCTCGTCCTCGCTGTCCTGGTCGTCGCCGTGCAGGGAGGCGAGGGCGTCGGCCTTCGCGGACTTGGTGGTGATGTGGCCGTTCTCCTGCCCGTCCTTCCCGGCCCGGGGGACCGACACCTGGACCTCCTCCATCAGCCACTCGGTTTCGTTCTCGTCCGCCTCCTCCTCCTTGTTGACCTGCTGGGGCAGCACAGAGCTCACAGAGCCCCGGACCCGCCCGCGCCAGGCAGCCTCCGTCCCCGCCCACCGCGGCCACCACCGCCCCAGGTCCCCTCCAGGCGGAGGAGGGCGCGGGCTGGAACTGCCAGCTCCTGCCAAGGCCCAGCCACGGCACACAGTCACGAGGGCAGGACAGGGGCCTGGCCGGTGAGTCCGCCCCCCACCAGTGCTCATCCGGAACCCGGAGCCCCGGGGGGCAGGGCGGGAGGGGGCCACGTGTGGAGGAAGGGGGCCACACGGAGGCTCGTGCCCGCGTCCGTCCGAGCTAAGCCTTTCAGAAAGGTCTGGCAGCGCGCACACAGCCGTGAGCGCTTCGTGCCCTTGGCTCCACAAAACGCCCCTTTTCCGGAGAGTTATTAGAAGGAAACCATCCAAATGCCAAACGCACAAACTTTCCATTACAACGTGTGGCTTTCTTCAGAAGAGCCAAACGCAAGGCAGGAGCCACCGAAACCATTAACTGTGCCAGGCAATCTGTTGCGACCACATTGTGAAAAATTCGAATTCAAAAAAAGAGACACAAGTGCGTGAGGGTTAAGGGCAACGGGAGACGACGTTTTTCCTCCCTACTCCAAATTGCCTGCGCGGAGGACTTTCTGAGCGGCGCGGGCTGAGTGTGACAACACCCGCAGCGCGCCCCTGCGGGGGCGGGGAGGGGCGGGAAGTTACCTTGGAGTACTTGTAGGACACGTCTGCGGTCCGCCTGCAGCAGCTGGTCAGCCTGCTCATCACCATCTCCCTGTGAGAGACGACAGTCATGCTGGGCAGGGGCAGGGGCTCAAGCCGGCCCTCCGGTCCTGGCTAAGGGAGGCGCTGCGCCCCCAGCCCCGCACCGGGGCACCCCCGCACAGGTGGGAGCACTAAGCCCTCGGTGGCAGGTTATAAACCCGTCCAGAGGCACGAGCCCCTCAGAATCAGGACAGGATGCAAATCCCGCTCCCTTGGCAGCTCAGCAAGGGCCAGAGCAAGGCGCCACACGGACACGGGGGCTGCTGCTTGGCCACGCGTGGAGGTGATGCCACCGCCCCCTCTGAACTCCGAGGCAGTGCGGAGACTGCCGGGGCCAGGTGAGCAACCCAGGCCGGCTCACGCCTTGACCTTTGGCCCCAACGCTACACCCCCCGATGGCCTCTGCCAGGGGCCCCCGAGGTGGCCCGCTCCGCTGCCGCCAGCCAGGGCCCAGTGTGCACAGGGCTCTGAGCCCCGTGCCTCGTTCACCGGCGACGTCACCACCTGCTGGACAGCCCCACGTGATGACACACAAGCCCTGTGAGCCAGCAAAGGGGAGCCGAGAGGACGGGGTTGCACCTGGCACACAGCAGGCACCTGATAAATGCTCACTCTTATGATGAGAAGGGGAAGGGGGGAAGGGCAGGCCAGAAGGAAGTCCGCTCGTGACAGGTAGTTTACTGTCTGTCCAACTTCCGACACGTCCACAGACGGACGTGCTGGGAACGGCGGGCCGGGCCGAGGGCCCCGTGTCCGCCACACGCGGTGAGACCTGACTAAGCACCTGGGCAGGTTCGCGGCTCTGGCCAAACGGACGCCCCGTCGTAAAGCGCAGACGCCCGAGAAACGCCCCTGGAGACCGCACCCAAGAAACACCCTGGAGACGGCGCCCACAGCTCTAAGAGACCCAGGGCCGGGGCCCAAGGGAAAGGGGAGGGAGGGGGAAGGAAAGGAAGCCCGAGGCCAGGACCCGCTGGGCCCCGCGGCCGCCCGTGCTCCCGGCCGTGCTCCCGCCCGTGCTCCCGGCCGTGCTCCGGTCCGTGCTCCCGCCCGTGCTCCCGCCCGTGCTCCCGCCCGTGCTCCGGTTCGTGCTCCGGTTCGTGCTCCCGGCCGTGCTCCGGTCCGTGCTCCGGTCCGTGCTCCCGCCCGTGCTCCCGCCCGTGCTCCCGGCCGTGCTCCCGGCCGTGCTCCCGGCCGTGCTCCCGCCCGTGCTCCCGCCCGTGCTCCCGCCGTGCTCACCGTCTCTCCTTCTTGTACAGCAGCACCATCAGCAGGCAGCCCGTGAGCGCCACCAGCAGCAGGCTGAGGACCGCGCCCAGGGCCTGGCTCCTCTCCGAGAGCCCCTTGCGCTCCGGCACGTCCTCCTCGGCACTCGCGCCGTCCAAGTCCCTGGAAGAAAGGAGCCACGGCACTCGGGGCGCGGCCGCCACAGCGCGGCCCAGCAGCCCCCCTCGGGGAACGGTGCCGCCCGTGAGCGCCACCCCGGCCACGAGCCGCCCGCGTGAGAACACTGCCGACGGCGAGCGCGGGCGGGGGAGCCGGGAAACGAGTTGGAGACGCTGCCTCGAGCTACGGGCACGCGGTCGGGGAACGGGACAGCTGGGCTTCGAGGACACACGCCTCGGTCCCCGCCCGCCCGCCGGCGGGCTCCCAGCGCACAGAGGCGCTAAGGAAGCAACGACCTGGGGGACAGGCCGGCCACACGCACGTCCCCGGCCCGCAGCCCCGCTGTCGGGGAAGAAACACTGGTGACTGCCCCAAACACGCTCGCATCGGGGGACCCAGCCTCAGTGCTTCAGGGGGCTGGGGGACCCCTGTAGGACACTGCAGGGCACAGCACAGGCAGCCCGCTAGCAGCCACTCTCCATTCAGGCCTGTTGAGTGCCAGGGGACAGGGCAGGGCTAGTGACAAACACATCGCTGTGCGCTCAGCTAAAACGTCACAATTCCAGCCCACGTGTGAGAGAAAGCAGTGTATTTCCACGACACTAATAACATTCGTGACAAAAAAATCAGAAACGTCTTCACTGGCTTCTCTTTCTGCCCACGGAACTGGACGTTTGTGTAAGGACTTGACACTGCGGGCCCCTCTGGCCCTCGGTCACTCGGGGCCACCAGGCCTGCGGTGACAGAAAGGCTTCCCCACGCCGGGAAGGCAGAGAGCAGTGACAAGAACAACTGAGCCGCTCGCAGTCAGAGAAGGAACCGCAGCAGCCCACGCACAGGCGGTGCGGTCGGATGCGGAAGGCGCTGGCTGTCGACTCGGAAAAACATCTCACTCAAATTAATCGGGTCCGAGGACAACCACGAACTTGGGCACAGGAGAATACTGCTCTCATCAAAATTCAGCTTAAGCCAGATCCTCTGGGTTCCGAACCAGCAGGGAGAACTGAGTTCAGGTCCAGCGTGGACGCACTCGTCACTGTCTGCTCAAGCGGGGACATCGCCCCAGGACAGTCACATGTGAGCGCTCTGCAGAGTCTGTCCCCAGAGCCAGAACGAGGCCGGGACAGTCAGGGCACGTGGGCGTTCGCTGGGAGAGAGGTGCGAGGGGAGCGGGGGGCGCACAGAGGCAGAAGGCCGAGGCTGCGGGGGCTGACGGGGTGGTGACGTGGAGTGGCTCAAGAGGGCGGGATGTGGACAACTGCTGACGCTGGGTGCTGGCTACGTGGACCTCCGTCACTTCCTCTGGGTTGTGTGTGTGTGTGAATCCGCTCCGCAATAAAGCACCAGGGCAAACACACATGTGACCTTACGTGTGAACTATGCCTGAGCTGAGTTTCAAGAGAGGCAGTTGGGGCACAACTGGTAAGCGTCCACCCAAAGAGCAAAGTGACCGACGTCGACTCCCGCCCACGCCAGGACCCCACACTCACCCCAGGGGGCACACGGCAGCGGTGTACCAGGAGAAGAGATACTGGCAGTCGGCGGTCTCGTGGCTGAACTCGGGGATGCCGTCCTTGACCAGAGGGTCACAGTGGAAGAAGATGGTGGAGGACACCGACTTCGTCTTATCCTTCCCACATTTAGAGGATGAGGTGAACACCACGTCCAGATCGCCATCTGTCAAAACAGAGGCACGCACAGCACGGCGGCGTCAGCACCGACTCCTGCAGAACGGGCCGCGTTCACCCTCGGCGCCTGTTCGCACGGACTTAACATCAGACGTCAGTGTCTTCCGTCAGACGTTCCGGGTGCTCCTCCACAGACCCCGGGGTGCACACTGTGGAGCCCCTGCCTCAGGGCAGCGTGCGGGAAAGACCCGACCCTCCCCCGAAAGAGGTCTGGCCTTTGTCCTCAGTTAGCGCATGCTCTGGAGTGGAGGCTGGCCACGCGGCATCCGCCCCCCTGGAGACGGAGACCGCCAGGTGAGAACCAAGCAAGCGACCAGCCAGCCAGCCAGCCAGCCAGCCAACCAACCAACCAACCAACCAACCAACCAACCAGCCAACCAACCAACCAACCAACCAGCCAGCCAGCCAACCAGCCAACCAACCAGCCAATCAACCAGCCAGCCAGCCAGCCAACCAACCAACCAACCAACCAACCAGCCAATCAACCAGCCAGCCAGCCAGCCAACCAACCAAACTTATGCAATGGTGGAGCCCCAATAAAACCCAAGCCCCCAAGGGGCACTGAGCTCCCCTGGTTGGCAACAATCCACGCACACCGTCACCGACCCCGCAGGGCGAGAACGAGGGAGCACCCGGCCCCCGCACGCTGCCCTCCGTGCCTCTCCACGTGGCTGGCTTTAGTCTACACCTTCGTGCGACACACTCTCACCGTGACTGTGACGGCTCGGTGAGTTCTCGAGTCCTCAGAGAACCACTGAACCTCAGGGCAGTGAGGGGCACCCCCCGAACTCGCAGCCAGTGTCAGGAGTGAGGGGCCTGGGGTGGACGCGGCCCTCTCCCCACTCCCCGGTCGGCCCCAGCCAGACGGCCGAGGCGCGTGGGAGGCAGACACGCCCACAGAGGCCGCCCCGACACCCGGGCTGCCCGGCCCGCCCTGGCGACTGCGCGTCGGGCAGAATCAGACGACTTCGGCTGCGGTCTCGACGGCGGGCTTGGTGATGACAGCCAAAGCCCTTCCTCCAGGAATAGCCACGCCCCGGCGACGGAGAGATGCTCACCTTGCAGGTAGTACTTGGCGTTGTCAGAAGCGCCGACCTTCCTGCTGAAGTGCCGGTCGTCGGGTTTGACCTGGCAGACGCTGGCCCCGGCGCACGTGGGGTTGTTGGAGTTTGTGATGGAAGAAAGCTGGATTTCGTACAGGTACTTGTCCCCGTTCGGTCTTATGTCCCCCGAGGCACTGAAGAGCCTGAAGAGGTGAGAGCGGTGGCAGTGACCCCGGCTGTCCTCCAACACAGCCCTTCCTCGCAGACCCAGGTCCGGCACCACCGCACCGCCGTGGGACGCCGCACGTCTGCCACCGCCCTGCCCGGGGGGTGCGCCCACGAGCCGTGACACCCCGGCGCACGCCAGCTTCCCTCCCCGTCGTCCTCCCGCCTGGCCCTGCCCTGGGCGCAGCCGGCCGGCACGGCCAGTCACCGTGGCCCCTGGACCCCAGCAACGGCCCCAGCAGACACTGCTGAGAACGTGGCTTTCACAGGCTGCAAGCCCACAGATTCCCGATGGAAAACTGTTTCAGAAAGTCGGGGGCCCGACCCCTGGGTTTCCCAGGAAGTGAGGGAGAACGAGGGACTTTATTTTTACTCGAGAGAATTCACCATGTTTGGCATTAAAGCTTACTGGCTGAGCGACGCTTTGGTTTAAGTGAAACGTGACGACGACCGGGAACAGCAGCTCGCGCACACGGCCCGGTCGCCGCGGCGCTCCCCGCCAGGGCGAGGCTGGCACCGCTGGCCAGTGTTAAGCGCGCTGCAGCGCTCAGGGGGACACGCGTCACTTACTTATAATACACGTCCCCGAGGCTGACGCTCCTGCCGTTCACGGGGTTGGTGATCGTCCCGTCCACCACCTGCACCTCCTGCGGCTTCACGGCGCAGGCGGCCCGCGAGTCCCAGCTGAAGTAGTACGTGCAGCTGTCCACGTCGTACCTGCAAGGG
>PVKZ01007366.1:0-23970 GCA_004027375.1 Macroglossus sobrinus | reverse complement strand
TCTGTTAGAAGAGAGGAAATAGAACCACATGATTTCACATCTAGAAAAATAATATATTTAAGCATATGTTAGTCAATGATATAATGAAATATTTGAAAAGTTAATGATGGTTGTCTCTTATCATTTCTATTATTTGACACGCTACAAAATTTTTTAAATAGATACTATCTCTTCCTTCAAGATGCTCAGAGTCTGATAGGAGACAGATGTACAAAATGATGTTAGGAAGGATTACAAGTATGTGACAGTGTCTGCAAAGTTGAAAGAGTTCACAGTGATAAATTCTATGGGAAACGGTGAGGCATCAAGGAAGGTTTTCCTCAGGGGTAATGTTTAGGGTAAATCTTCAAAGCAGAGCAGAAGTAGAAGGCAGCCAGTGAGGGAAGGACATTGCAAATGGAGAGAACAGCACAGATAAAGACATGGCTTTTTCTAGAAACCAAAACTGCTCTAGGATTCAATAACTGACCACAGGAATATATATGTGAAGTGGTTTACTTTTGCAGGAATTTGAAAAATTTTCCCTTCCACACAAAGGTGTTTCAAGATTCAGCTGCCATGACCTAAAATTCACATGCCTAAAACAGTTCACGAAATAAAGCACCTGCTCAAAAAGAAAGAAAAAACTGTGAAATAAATGAAGAAATGAGAAATGTAACTCAGAATTCAGCTCTTCCAGTCAACAATTGTCTTTATGCTCTTCCTCTATCCTTTGTTTTTTAACAAAATCTTTCTTTGGTAAAGTTATTATTGGTTCCTCTACTTCAGTGCCAAAGCGTTAGATTTGAATGCCTAAGAGACTCTTGAAATTTTTTAAGAGCTAGGAAACAAAGAGCTGAATTTTTTTATTTCATCTCTGCTGTTTCTAGCCTTGTGACCTCAAACAAAGGGCTCGAATTCCTGGAATCTTGTGGGGGGAGGGCTCATCTGTAAAACAGAGATAATTATATCTTCCCTGACCTTACAGAAGTGAGAGGCTCATAGTAGCTAGCAAGTGTTAAAGCCATTTGTGACATCTCAAATTCTATACAGCTGCAATCAATTTATAAATCATGGGGAAAACTAAAAAAGAATCAATAATTTACCCAAAGGTGTGGGAAATGACAAAATGAAATTCTTGATGCAAGTCCTCCTCTCTGCCCATCTGGAATCCTTTGTTGGGGTGGCAAGGAGGAGGAAATGGGGAAAGACTCTACCCAGAGGAGGAGTTCTGCATCTCAAGGTTTGTCTAATCTCATGACTTCGCCTGCGTCTGCCCTCCTCTCCAGCTGACTTCTCAGAGAGCCGTGCAACCAAGTTGTCACAAAGCTGTGCATAAGTGCCATGTCTTCTTCCAGGGAAATAGCGACCAGACCCCCCTAAAAGGGTAGAACAGCCAGACCAGGCTTGGGAAGCCAAAGCCAGGGCAGGTGTGCCTGGCTCATCCACTTTCATTATGATTAACTCTTCCTTCACGGGCTGGGGCGTGAGCATTCATCTTGTTGGGTTCTTCAACTGCTAGTGCCCAGGACTTTCCTCTGGCCATATATCATGGCACTGGGGACAGGAGGTACAGACAAAAGTCGTCATTTGTGTGGATGTGATCTGAAGAGGATAATTAATGAAAGTCAAACATGGCCACCCAGCTTCTCTCACTTACCTAAGCTCACTAAAGACGCTGGCTTCGCTGTTTTTCATGAGCCCTCTTTCCCAGCCCTCTCCCCACGGCTGCTTGCAACAACAGCTTTAGCTTTGGGAGTCTCATTTTGAAAGGGAGGGAGGAAAAAACATTTGTTGTAGTCAACAAGGTGACACTGGTGTCTCTGACGGGGCTGTGTGCTCGACTTGCCACTCTCTGACTACAGATGCTTTTGTTGAATTCGGAGTTGATTCCAAATATCTTTGGGCACCTCCTCTAGATGCTTGGGACACGTCAGTAAGAAAAATGGACAAAATAATCCTTGCCCTGGTGAAGCTTACTTTCTTGTAACAGAAGAGAGGTCTTTATAAGTCAATGGTGAAGTATGCTGAAAGGTGCTAAGTGCAATGGTGGAGAAAGGGAGAGAATGGGAGGTAGGTAATGGAGTGAGGAGTCAGTTGAGATTTCCATTAGAGAGTGAAATTAAGGCTTGTTGATAAGGTGATGTTTGAGCAAACCTTGAAAGAGATAAGGGGGTTAATCAAACAGACGTGTGAGGAAAGATAACTCCAAAGAGTGAGAACGACCACCGAAAAGTCCAAAGATGGAGACGTTTCTGAATTTCTTGAAGAACAGCAATGAAGCTAGTATGGCCGTCAAGTGCACAGAGTAGGGACGAGGTCCGAGAGCAAAGAGGGGCTGGGCACATAGAACCTTCTAGGACACTATAGGGACACCTGCTTTTTCTCTGTATGAGACGAGAAGTCATTGATGGTTTCGATCTAATTTATGCTTTAAAAGAGTCACCCTAGCTATCATTTGAAAATAGACAATGGATTGTAAAGGGAGAGCCAGGGAGACCACTCTGGAAGCTACGGCAATCATCCAGATGACAAATGATGGTGACTTGGACCTGAATGTTAGCAGTGAAGGGCTGATAAATGGCCAGGTCCTTGATACACTATATCTCATTGAATTTGAGATGCCACTTGGTGGGATTCATTTCTAATTTGGAGATATTAAAAGGTGGCATAATTCATCTTAGTGTCCAAGAAATAAGGTATTCTTAAATTGGATTAAGGGTTTCTGACAGATTTGAAGTGGATGTGGGAGATACAGAGGAGTCACAAGTGTCTCCGAGGTCTGTGACCTAAACAGTGGGCAGGATAGCACTGCCCTCAGCAGAGCTGAGGAAGGCCGGGGAAGAGCAGGTCGGGAGAGGTGGGTGAGGCACAGATCAGGAGGACGGTTTGGGATGTGTTAAGATGACTACTGAAAATGCAAATGAGAAGGCACTGTAGATAGTTGAATATTCAAGTTCAGGAGAGAGATTTAGACTGCATTTACAAATTTGAGAGGCAGAGGATGTAAACAATCATTGAAGCCAAAAGACTGAGAACGAGATCGTCAAGGCAAGGCAGGTAGACAGAGAAAGGAGGTCCCAAGTATGAAGACCCTGGCCTTCCAAAGGAAGAGGTCCAGGCAGGGAGAGGGAGAGAGAGAGAGAGAGAGAGAGAGAGAGAGAGAGAGAGAGAGAGAGAGAGAGAGAGAGACCAGCAAAGGAGACAGAGAAGTAACCAGCGAGATAAGATGAAATAACAGAAGTAGTTGAAACTTAAATGCTTCTAAAATAGATTTCACCAAAATGGCTCATATGTGAGCTTGGATGATGACAAAGGATGAACAGCCAGGATGGGATTATGGTGGAAATGACCGTAGCAAAGAGATGGTAAAGAGTGAGAAGAATTACAGCAGAGAAGAAAAGACAAGGAGGCCACATAAATTATCACGCTACTTATTTAATGCATTCCTTCATAAGCCACCTTGTCCTGGGAAAGATTTAAGGTGGTCTGTGAAAAATAAGCCTATTTGCGTTGAATATTCTTAACCTTGCAGAGCAATTTTACCTCCCGTTCTAATGTTCTCCCCATCGCTCGTTCAGCATGTACTGTGTCACATTCATTTGCTATTCCTTTGTGCCACAACCACTTATTGGCAGTGTTCCAAGCACTGGGTCTAGACAGCTGACTTGAACACATAGGGTTCCGACCCTCTAATCCAGCTAGAAGCCAGTTCAGACACAAGACGAAGCATTGCACACAGTAACTTCTCAGGCCCTCTGTTTTTAAATCCACAAAATGCAGAGGAGAAACCTAGAAACACATCAGCCATGGGCAGCCAGGCCAGTAGTCACCAAACCTCCTCTACGTCAGGGCCCACACTGCCACAGAACTCACTTATCCTTGCCGAGATGGGCAGGGAGAGCTGGAATCACCCGACAGTAACAACGACAGCCAGCATGTGAGGTGCCTTTCAGGTTTAAAATCAATTAGCAGTAATGCAATGGCGAGTGGAGATCCAGAGAAGAGAAAGAGCAATCAGGGGGATCGTTTCATAAACTATATAAGTATCTAACCAATGCACTGTATACTTGAAACTAATAATAAACATTTTTTTTTTTTAATCAATGTTTGCATCTTGCATTTACGTTAAAGTGCGTAGCGGCGTTGGGAGGTGAGTGCAGTTGCCATGCCGGTGTTGGATGAGGAAGCAAAGGCTCGAGGGAGGTGAGGGGTTCCCCAGAGGGCATAGCCAGGGGCTGGCTCAGCTGGAACTCAAGCCCCAGTCTTCAGAGGGTTTGTAGCCAGCCGTGGGTCACACACTTAGAGGAAGCTCCAAACAGATAAACAGCAAAGGGCCTGGCTCAAAAACAAGAACGAGCAGACAACCGAGGGGCCAGGAAACAGCTGGGAGGAGACAAGGCTCTGAGCAGGCGAGGAAGTGGCCGCTTGGGGACAGATATGGAGGGAGCAGGCATGTCCCAAAGGGGAGCCCAAACCATGTACCGCTGTCAAGACAGGAGCCAAGGAAACGTAACCTCTTTGTGGCAGGCACAGCAGAGAGAGCCCAGCAGACTGGCAAACCAGTCATCCCAGTTCGCCGGGGACTGAGACAGTTGCCCAGGATTTGGGGGCTTTCGGTCTTAAACCAGAAAGTCCCGGGCAAGCCAGGTTGAGGCTGGGCACCCTGGTGACAGCCCCAACACTGGCCCTTGCACATGCCACTTCCCCTCTTCTGATCCTCCTTGCCACTAAAGGGGGAGTAGGCATGGGAGCCTGGCGGGTTTGTCATGACATTTAAGGGAAAGAAGTGAAAAACCCGTAACATAACATCCGGCGCCTGGAAGGCATCCCGTGAATGGCGGCTGTGATGGGGCCGCGATGCTCTGAGACTGAGGTTTTCAGCCGTACCTTTCTCGCCATTCCTGGGGCTGAAATGCAGTCTTCGGCGCCCTCCCGGAGACGATGCTGCCAGGAGCCGGGTCTGGAGGCAGCTGTTATGAGCCTCCATGAATATCGCACTCTGAGAAGCCGAGGCAGCACCCTACGAGGAGCAAGGGGAGACCCCAGCTGTGGGCTCCTTGGTCCTCTGACTGCTCCTGGCAGTTTCTGACACGTCCGAGATAAATCGCATCCTTGATAAACGTTATCGCCGGAGAAATTCATTGCTTCAGATCGATCCCGGGAACAACAAGGAGACCACCACGTATCCCCCGTGACAGCCCAAACACCAGGCACGCGGGGTGCTTGCCCTGCCTCCCTCGCCCCACACTGCACCCCGCCCTCTCGCCCTCCCCGCACATCCCCCTATCCCAGCGCATGTCCGTCGTAGACAGAAAACTCGGGCCCTGCTCAGGAAACCATTCTCACTCCCCTCCCAGGTCCAAGTCCTTGCTTTGAGGCTCTGCGTTACCTGCAGGCCATTTATTTGTTCCTCGGGCCTCAATTAGCACCAGATTTATTGCGTTGTGATGTAATCCTTTCTCTACCTTCCTCCTTAAAAGGCAGAGGACCTCGCCATGTTTCATGCATAGAGAGGGATAAAGCATAGCAGGTAAGAACCCACTGCCCAGCTCATGGGTACAGGGTTGCTTACCGGGGTGATGAAAAATGTTCTCACACTGACTGTCATGTTTGCATATCCCTGGGAATTATACTAAAAATCCCTGGACTGTAGACTTGAAGTGGGCGAATATCAAGTATGTGAATTATATCTCAATTAAGCTGTTTTTTAAAAGTACAGGCACAAGGACACGACGGCTGGCCTCTGAGAACCAGCCTCACTACTTCCTATGCGGTCTAGAGCTTGTCCTATCATTTCCCTGAGCCGCCACTCTCGTTACCTCTAAGGTGGGTTCATAGAATACCTGCCTCAAAGGCTCATGGGGAAATGAAATCGGCAACTGTTTTAAATTAGAACGGTTCCTGGAACAGATGAAGCAATATGTCTGGGTAGTCGTTTCTTTTTTCACTTTTGCTTTCCAAAGCATGATGGAGTGCCTGGCACATAATGAGGGGACGAGGAAGATTTGTCAAATGCAGAATGCAACGAGCACCTGAGGACTCCATTTTGGCCCATGTGCCTTCATCGGTAGAAAGGAGACTGGACCAAGGGGTCAAATGAGTCGAGTTCAAGTTGTGATCAGCCCCTCAGGTCAGGATGACATTGACCAGCCTGAGATTCAGCTCCCTCCTCTGACAAGGGAAGCTGAGAATTCTCTATCTATTGACCTCAAAGGGTTGTCATCTGAGTTCATGAGTGTGTAAACGCCCTTTAAAACTGGAAAGAAATGTGCAAAATTTAAGTCCCTCCCAGCAACTGGTTTTGCCCAAAAAATAGCCCAGGTTTTCTCTCTTATTGCCAAAAGTCCCGTCATATACACTCTCAGGCTCCCTTACACAGTCATCATGGCAGGACCTGGTGCCAACCCTCAGACACGGGTGAGGGCTCAAGAGAGAGTAACTGGGCTCAGGGCACCAGCGTGGTCCACTGTGCTGTGCCTTCGTCGGGCTGGGAGCGCCAAAGAAATGCTGCTCCTTTAAATCGTGCCCCTGTGTGTCACAAATGGGTAAACTCAGACGGCAGCTGTTGGGCTCAGCAGCGAGGATACTTGCAGGGCCGCGCTGCCAGCAGCAAGGCCAAGGTGCTGAGGATGAGACTGGGTGGGCCGGGCAGCCTCGGAAACGCGATCCGAAAGCCTGCACTGCCATCTACCGGCCGCCCGGGCGTTCCCCTGGCAAAAGCCAAGACAGGACTCGACGAGCAATTAGTCCACTCCTCATCGTCCAAACGGGGAAACCGAGGCCTGGAGAGTTAAAGGGGCTCGCCCGAGGGCAGGCCTCTAGCCCGGGACCGCCCACACCTCCTGGATCCCAATCCTAGCTCCGCCCCCCTCTGCCTCCCATTCCACCTGAAACCGTGAGCCACCCCGGAAGCCGGAGGAGAGAAAACGTCCCTTCCCTCTCCGTTTCCTGTTCCACCTTCTTCCTTTTCCACCAGAAGCCCTACACAGGATTCTCCTTGATATTTTCTTCTCCTTCTGGAACCCAGACGGCTCCTACTGTTCAGTGATCCCTTCCAGCGGGGAGATGTGGACCGATTCCCTCCAAGGTATTTGCTTGGTGTTTTAAGAACACGGAGAACAGGGAAGATCCTGTTTGGTTGATACTCAGCACCTCATATTACATATAAGGAAACCAAGGCTAGGGACATCGAAGATTTCGCCTGGGGCAGTGGTGCCCCCACCCCGGGTGCCTGCCATCAGAGTCACCCCGGCATCTTTTACAAACCCCAAAGCCCAGGCCACACCCAGACCTATTGAATCAGAATCTCTAGGGGTGTGGGGCGCCGCGTCAGTCCACCCCCAGGTGACACCAATGTACAAACAGTTGCGGGAGCCACTGACCTATATTCATCCCCGTTAGTGGGTTAGACAGCTGAGCCCAGGTCTTCTCGCTGAGCATGGTAGTGTCCCCGCATTTCAGCTGTTCGCACCCCACGGTAAAGAGTCTTACCAATGCCACATTCCAACTCCATGATTGATAACATGAGTGACGCTTCCCTTTTGCCTAAATCGACGTACTCTGAAAAGAACACCGTTACGTTCACAAATGGAAAAACAGTATTACTTGCCACGAAACGAGACTCAAGCATAAAAGAAGTACGCTTACATACCAAAGTTCAAATAATAAAAGTGGACATCCGTGTGTGAAATCAAGTTATCTCGTTTCTAATTCGGGGGAGCTCTTGCTCGCCCAGAGGAAAGAAAGGGGCCCCTCTCTGCTCCTCGCAAGGCTGAGAGAACCGGGACGAAAGCAGCCCTCTTGAGCAGGGAGTATGATGCGTGTTCACTTGGTACCTTCACGCGTGTGTGTGTGCGCCATTTTCTGCCTCTTGTTGGTCTGTGTCCAGCCCCACAACAGAGCTCGGGGTGTCAGTGCCATCAGGATCCTCTGTGTTGTAACCCAGGGACTGTGGGTTCTCTGCAAATTGCAACAGCATCCTGCCCAGGGCCTTGTCCAACAGCTGGGGCGCCCTCCCGCATTGCTAAGAGCAACAGAAGTTCTCTTCGCATTGCTCCAGCCCCTTCCCCATTGGCTGGCCCACCTGTTGGAGTGGAACCGTCAGCTCTTTGTCCCCCGGCCTGCAGACCAACTCCACGACCCACATTTCCCGCAGGTGACTGTCATCACGCCGCTTGCTCAGGACACAGCTGTTTGGCAAAGGCAAACAGCAGATGTGCTGCCCGGGCCCCAACTGCACTTGGCAGCAGCGTCCGCGACCCCGCTGACCCACGGGCAGCTGAGAGCGGCTGTCTCAGCTGAACAAAGACAGGGTTAATTCACGAGGAGAGGGGATGATACAGCTCGTGTCTGTTTCGAAAGCATTTGGGAATCCGTCTTATTCAACAACCACCTGGAAGTAAACTGGTTATCCAATTTTTCCCCCCATTGATTAGGATCATCACCTGTACGCCTTTGAAAGAAGAAAATGTTTTAAATGAATCGCCATATTAACAAAGGCCATTTTATATATTAAAAGTAGAAAAGCAAAATAAAAAATAAAAATAAAGAAGTGAAAAGTACTTGTAGTCCCCCATCTTTAACCCACATGTGATACTCCTTTTCTGTTTATCATATACCTTATTTTGCACTTTTATACAAAACCGAGTTTCTGCAAAACACACTACTTTGCATCATTTGTTTCCCATTGCAATATATTACGACCATCTTTGTAGCACTCAGTCTTCCTCTGTGACACCATTTGTGATGAATGGCAAATATCCCATTTACCAATGATTAAGACGAAGAAAGTATCCTAAACGTTAGGCCTTTGTATTGAGTATCCTAAACGTTAGGCCTCCGTCACCCATTTTAAAGATGTAAAAACAAAGGTAAGTGAGCAGCCCATTAACGGTGGAGCAGAGACGCCCGCCCACCTGCCTGGTTGGGAGCTGAACATCCTCTGCCATGCGCATGTCGCCTTTGCAGGCCCGGTTCCAAAGCTCGCCTTGGCAGTCTGCGTTTTTAACATGTAGTGCATTTTATTATAAAGCTGGGCTCCCAATGACAACCTAAGAAGAGCCACCTGAGGTGGCCGGTGACCGTTAGTCAGAAGAACAGTTGGGTGGGATTCTACCCCTGACGGAGACCAGCCATGGTTGGATCTGTTATCTCGCTCTGTGGACAGCCTTACATGTCACGATTAGAAAGGACTCTGGACAAGATATGGCAAGATCTGGGTTTTCTTCTCACCTCCTCTCCTCACCAGCCAAAAAGCCACGGCCATGCCACTCAATTTATCTGAGCCTCAGTTTTCTAGTCTATACGCTGGGATAACACAACCTGCCAACCTCAGAAGGTTCTAGACCACAAATGGAATGATGAAGCTCTGGACCAACATAAGAGATCCTCACAAAGTCTTGTATGGATCTATCAACGGCGAGTTCATCTAACCCTTGAAGATACATCAAAGAATTTTAAATAGGGAAGGAAACTCTGAAACCAACTAATTTTAGAAATAGGGAAACGGACTTCCTGAGAAGTTAGAAGGTTTGCTCAGAGTTTCACAGTGAGTTTGGAGCCCAGCTCGTGCTGGAAGCCAGCGTTGGGATTTGCAGGTTACAACATTCCCTTGGTAAGGCCACCTTTGGAAGCATGAGAGTTCTAAGCCATGTCAGAAAATGTGTGGAAGGCGAGGCAGTTCATTTCCATTGATTTTGGTTCAATAAAAGTAAAATTTTGCCACTTACAGTGATCTCTTCAGTCATCGAGTTCTGGCTCTGATTTTCCTTTTTTTTTTTTACCTAAAATGAATGCTTTCAGCTTTCAGGGTTATATATTTCTTACCTAACGGTTGCTGCCTGGAAAGAAGAGAGAAAAACATAAAGAAACTCGGGGCTTGGGTTTTTCGCATGCTGGGAACTCTCTCAGCAGATACAGTGTCCTCCTGAGCCCGACCTGAAGTCATCTGGTCAATCGATCACATCCCAAGAATCTGGAGAGCTGCCAGGGCCGGGAGACTTCGTCACAGAGTCACAGAGTGGGGCGGCCCTATCACGTGCAAGTCACTTCCAGCTTGGAGCGGATTGCAAATTCCTGCCTTCTGAGTGGTGTTTCAGATGACTGGGAGCTGGCCTGTCTGTGGGCGGTCACCAGAGCCCCAGAAGGAAGTCAGGGGGAGTAGGGGGCACGTTCCAACCCCCCTGCCTGAGCCCACGATGGCAGAAAACCGGGACTTTCTGGTGCTCCACCAAGCCTTGCCTTGACTTTAGGTTTTCGATCAAGAATATCAAGGTTCGATTTGCCTCGATTTTGGAACACTGAAAGCTTTTGTCATGCAACAGCACATGGATGCTTCTGCCTCACCCCGGAGATTTTCCAAACCCTCCCCCTTGCATAAACGAGGATGAGTGAAGCACGCGCATGTGATCGGAAATTCTGAACGCTTACTGTGCACCAAGCACTGCGCTAAGCATCTTGCCTGACCTGACTCAGCTGATCCTCACACTCAGCCTCGGGAGGGAGGTACCGGTGTCACTATGACAACCAAGGAACCTGGGGCTCAGCAGCTTAAGTAAGTTGTACAAGGTCAACAACTGGCAAATAACAATGGAGGACGCCAGTGTCCAAGCTCCAAACCAGCTGGATGGATATGGAGCCCGTAGTCCCTCTACCGGACAAACAGGCCCCCATCAAGAGACGAGCATTAAGGATTGGACCTCCGTTATATTCATTCCAAGACCTTTCTTCATTCCCTGCTCTGGCAAGACTTTAACAGCCTTAACTTTTGGAAAACCTTCCTTATGTCAAAACATTTCATCGCCCCGAGTTCCTGCCCCCCGCACCCCACAATCCTCCTGGTTCCCAAACGCCCTTCTGAGAGGTCGGTCTCAGGCCCCATTACCATGCAACAGATCTCCTGACGTCACAAAGGGATTCTTGTGTGACTGCTGTCCTTCTCATCGAGGTTTAAGCAGTGCTTCTCGCTCTAATCAAAGCAAAAGAGCATGATTGTCCTCCCTCCCAGTGACAGGATGTGCTTCGTCTAGTGGTAGAAAACGTGATTCAATTTTTTCCCCTCAAACCCTAGGGCTGGAAGGGCCTTGGAAATTTTATCTTTTACTTCCTCCCGCCTTCAGACAGGACCCTCCCCCCCCCCAAAAAAAAAAATAAATAACATCAACAAAACATGAAAATACCCTGTATATCCAGGAGGGAGAGTATCATGAACCCTGACCTGAGTCCTTCAAATGGATTGTGGGTAAGGCAAGACCTGGGTCCCTCAGAGGATGCTCTGCCATCCCACGCAGCCCTTTTCCATGGCACCTGTGCACTGTCCCTAACGACGAGCTGTGGCCACTGTGAAGGTACAGAAACACAGGAGCACCGTATCTCCTCACAGGCATTCTAGTTCATTGGTCTGACATTCCCTGCTACGTGCTAAGGAGGTAGAGGCAGGTGGGTCACTTCGTCACCCCCTCCCCCAGAAACTCAGGTCAAGGGCGTGGAATCTATAACCACCCTGGGAAACAGGCTGGCGTTGAGCGCCCTCTGTGGGCAAAGCCGAGCTTTGCAAGCCGGATGGCCAAGGACTGTCAACCGGGTCCCTTTGCAGACTTTGCCGGATGCTCTTCATTCCATGGAGCGTAAGGCAGACCTGATGGTGAGTGTCAGACCAGCTCTGCCACCCTCTAAGTGGGTGGCTACAGACAACTCACCTTCATGGATTAAACTCCGGTTGGTCATATCTACAGCCGGGTTAATAATACCGTACAGTGGATTGAAAGGTAGCACTCCAAAAGATATGTCCACACCCTAGTTTCCAGAACCTATCCATGGGACCTTATTTGGAGAAGGAGGCTTTTTTGCAGATGTAATTAAGTTTAAGAATATTGAGGTCACCCTGGGTTATCCAGGTGGGCCCTAAACCCAGTGACAAGTGTCTTTGTGAGAGAGAGATCCGGGGAGAGGACGTCGGGAGGAAGGCCGAGGCAGAGACGAGAGTGATGCAGCCACAAGCCCAGGAGCACCTGGAGCCACCAGGAGCTGCGGGAGGCAGGCAGGGGCTGTCCCCACCACCCTGGGGGAGAGCAAGGCCCTGCTGGTGCCCTGAGTTCGGATTCTGGCCTCCGGGACTGTGAGAGAATTCATTTTGGGGGGTTTTCCAGCCACTCGCTTGGCAGTCGTTTGTGAAAACAGCCCCAGGAAACTAATACGTCCCGTTTCGTGGACGGTTACGCGTGGAACGGACCGCCACGCGAGCCCTTCATGGTATGACTGAGTTCTCGCCCTGGCTGTGCTCCAGGTCGCCCGAAGCCCCTCCTCCCTCTGCCTGTCCCTTCTGCAGGCCACTCACGTGGCCAAACGCCCAGAGTAAAGGTTTCAGTGTCTCGATGTGGGGCCATTTATTCATGGAGGGGTACGTACTTCCCTATTCCCAGCGGACACTGTATTTTGGAAATGCCTCGTGCATGATTCCACTAGAGAAACGTGACTGCTATCCAGCCAGTCCACAGCAGCGCCCGGTGTGATCGGTGGTGGCCGGGTCACCATGGGTGAGCCGTACCCCTCGTCCCTGTACACACAGCACTCCATCGCCAGGGGGACCTGGAACAGCCCCCACCCCCTGCGAGGACCCAGCCCAGGGGTGCCAGGGCACACTGTGTGTGAGGTGCCAGGTGTGCACGGTGGGCCTCGGGGAACATGTGACAGGAAAGAGCCGGAGCCCAGGACCCTGGAGGTCCGCCCTCCTCACACAGGGCTGCCCTTCGAACTGTCTTATAAACTTGGGATGTGCATGCGATTTTTTTTGGAGAGAAAAAATATAAAGCATTCTGATGTGATTTCAAAAAAAAAAATCTTTGATGCCACTGATATGACACGCTTGTTTTCTAGGCTGAAAATTGAGGTCCAAAGAGCTTAAGCGCCATGCCCAGAATCACTCAGTGGCGGCTGGACAGCCGAGACAGGGACCCTGGACTCGTGTTCATCCAGCGCCCGTCTGCTCCAGCAGCCACGGCCACCAACCCCGGTGCCAAGCCCTCGGAGCATCACCGTCATTCATGGCCCTGGTGCTTCCCTCTGCATGCGGTGGCCCCCGCTCCTGTGAGGGGTCTGTGCCCGGGATGGGGCAGCCCCTTCTCCCAGGAGGGTCTGGTTTCACCTGCACCCAGGTAGCCTGGTCTCCAGGCCACTGCCACCAGAGGTGGCACTGCTGCCTGGGCAATCTGCCTCCATGTGTACATTTCTCCCTCCTGGGAGTGGACACCCAGGCCTTGTCTCAGGTGAGGAAGCAGCCAGGGCACGGGCACCTCCAAGTGTGTCTCGGACCACAGCTGCAAGGCACATGTTTTCACAGAGGAGATGACGGTGGGGCTGGGTGGAGGGAGCCAGCCAACGATCGCCAAGCTGCTGTGAGAACCAGCCCTTATCTGCTGTGACCCAGCTCCGGACCCAGAGACTGCCATCAGCCACGCGATCGTTTGGCAGGGAGAAGTCCAAAGCCGGGGAGGGCGAGTCTGCCACATGAAGGTAAAGATGCAACAAAATAGACATTTATGAGAGAGCCGAGGCCTGCAGCAATGTGGCGTCCACACGGGCTCCTGGCACGGAAGGGAGGCTCCGTCAACTGTGACCGAGGTCAAAACGCTGACACAGGGTCCACCCTCAAGGAGGGTGCTAAGCTAAGTGGCAGTACAATTCCAATGACAGACCCCAGAGGCGATACAGAGTACTGCGTGGTCAGCAAATGGCCAGCTACACCGAAGAACGGATAATGACCGGAAGTGTTCAGAGGGGGGACATTCAGGCAGGGGAGGGACTCTGAGGAGTTGCCTTAATCACATCTATCATTTACTGAGCACCTACTATGTGCCAGAGTTGGAGCATTTCGCTTTCAAAGACTCTACGAGGTCTGTGTGAAAGTCTCCGAGGAGGACACTAAACCCAGAGAGGTCGAGTGGCCTCCCACGGTGACGGCTGTGGGGCCTCAGTGGGGACGGGGACCCGTCTGGGCCTGGGTGGCTTCTTGAATTTCACTCCACCGTGAAAGTCAAGGATACAGGCAAAGAGAGAAGGGGTCGACCCAGGCAGGTGAAAAACATTTCTGAAATCAGAGGCAGGAAAGTCAACGGCGAACTCAAAGCCGTTAACGGGGCCGGATTTGGTGAGGAGGGAAGTTTCTGGAAGGGGTAATTCTGAGTACTCACGATGCTAGGCGAAGTCCTAAAAACGTTACCCGTGTCACCTCACTGAACCTTCGCAGTCGCCTGGCGAGTATAAGCATGGACTATAAGCATTCCCAGTGTTTGGCTAAGAACACAGAGGTACAGAGAGGTTGAGTGACTTGCCCAAGGTCACACAGCTGCTAAGGGGCAGAGGCAGGACTCAAACACACAGTCTGGATTGAAAGCCCATGCTCTTAATCCCCCCGTGATACTTCAAAGCTCGTCGTGGACAAGCTGAAACGGCGGGATTCGGCATGGCCCTGCCTTGAATGGGGGTTCTTTGCCTCCATCCTTCTATTAGAAAAAAGGGAATTATAATGAAATAGCAGTCCTTATCAAAGCGAAACCGAGTAAGAGCAGAGAAGATGCGACCAAGAACCAAGTCCAGACGGCGCGAGGCGCAGCGGCCCCCTTCCCGCCTTCGCCTCGTCTGCATCTTCTGCATCCACCGCGATTGTGCGATCGTAGCCGAAGGACCTTTTTTTAAGTTCAGTTTACCGAAGTAACACTGGCTAAACATCTCAGGCATGCGTTACCATTCGACATCTGTGTACACTATTGCGTGCTCCCCACCAAAAGTCGGGTTCCCTTCTGTCACCATCTAGCGGACCTCCTCTCCCCAAGTTTCCGTCCCCTCCCCTCCTACCCCTTAGGCTGGGGAAAGAGGATGGACGGAAGGATGGAAGGATGACAGAAAACCAAGCAGCTGCTAGAGGGCAGTCGGTGGCTGTGTTTATGGCTGTCCCCTTCTCCACGCCTCTCACAAAGGATTCACGAATCCAGGGCAAGGGCTGTCCAGCGACTCACTATTGGGAGAAGGACAGGATGTGAGGAGAGGGCCCAGGGCCTGGTCACTAGAGTCTCCAGACCCCCCATGTAGGAATTCACGTGAGGTTGCTATTAGAAGAATGTTATTGGTGCTGCCCACCCCACCCCAAAAAGAAAACTCTCAGCTGTGGCTTCATAGGGGTGCAGGGCAAAGGATGGGCGTTGGTTGAAAATGGATTCTTCTCCAGGTGTGCTCAGAGCTCCCCCCCAGCTGTGTAAGGAAGTCCTGATGGTCCCCTGGGACAGGGTTCTTATCCCCCCGGCATTGCAGGTAAGGAATTCAGCTCCCATGTGATTAAACACCTTCTCATGGCCACACAACTAGTCGGGAATAAGCTCCGGGCTGGACCCTGCCCTCTCCTCTCTACTAGAACAGAAGGACAGGTATGGTGTCTACCTCACAGGTAAGGAGACCCAGGTCCTAAAATGCCAAGCAGGTAAACGGCAGAGTGAGGCTAACATCCCAGGCTCAGAAACTCGAGCTCTGGTTGGCTTAGCCTCTCATTGTATATTCTTCCCACGTTATATGGCAAAGGGTAGGTCTTTCCATCTCGAGTCCCCAGAGTGCCCGGCACCATGCCCGGCCCCTGAAGACGCGAAGTGAGTACTGCTGGCTTGTCAGAGGAATTGACTTCCATACCTCATTCCTGTGGGGCCAGCATTTCACCTTGTCACACCATCTTTCATGCTGCCTCCAGGGTATGGTGGCTAAAGCACTTGTGTCCTTCTTCAACGAATGCAAGTCTCTCCCAGCCACTTGGCTGGCACCCCTGCCTTGCACTCTGAGTGTCTGCTCCATTGCAGGATCCATTCCCTGAGGAGCCATCCTGGCCATCTTAGTAGTCTTAATAAATGTTAATGTGTGAACACAAAAAGGAATGCATGCATGGATGCATGGATGCATGGGTGGGTGGACGCACGGATGGATGGATGGACAGACGGATGGATGGATAGATGGATGGATGGATGGATGGATGGATGGATGGATGGATGGATGGATGGATGGATGGACGGACGGACGGACGGGTGGATGGATGGATGGATGGATGGATGGATGGATGGACGGACGGATGGATGGACAGGTGGGTGGATAGATGGATGGATCAATGAACAAATAAATATGTAGAGAGATGAGAAGAAAGAAAGGCAAAGTGTTAGGACACAGACGTTCAGTGGTTGCTCAGTGGGAAAACAATGGGTTTGTGTCAGAGGCTCCAGGTCCTGCACGGAACTTTACCTCTGGCTTGCCATGTGACTTAGGAAAAACTGCTTCCCCTCGCTCAGCCTCCTATTACTTGCATTTACAAAGAAGGGCTTAAAAAGACTAGAATTGCTGCAAGTCCCTGGGCCCCAGTTCTGTGAATGAAACACCCACCCTTAGACAAACTCAGTAACGGATGTTTTGTGCCTCCGCCCTTGAAAACAGCGATTCTCCTCCACCAGCCTCTTATCTGAAGCCACCCTTCTCCGCCTGGTCCCCACCAGGATCGTTGCTATCTCGTAGGGGACCTCCTAGGGGTGTTTGTGAACAGAAGCCAGTGCCTTATCTGGTCACGCCCTCGTGCACCACCCCGTCCTTGGGAAATGAGAAAGGATTTGCAGAAGACGGGGCCTCTGCTGTTTCCCGTCCCTGGAATGGCTAGCAAGGCAGCCTTGGCCTTCTTAGAAAGATGGTGCAATCTCATGCTGCTATCAGGGCTGCCAGGGAGGCACCTCCTAGCCCTGGACCCTGCAGCTAAGTTCAACTTCAGGTCAAGTCAGGGGCCCCCAGCAGCTCAGGAGCACAGGATTCACAAGGAGGAAATTCCAGGCCCTGCCAGAAGCGAACAACAGTTCCCAGCTGTTCCCAGCCGCCTCCTGCGGTGGAAGTAATGTGGAGTGGGGGGTCTCCACACGGCCGCAGCAGGAGGAGGGGTCGACTGCACCGTGGCGCCTCTCGGCCGGGGCGGGGGACAGGCCAGTTGTTGGCTCTTCCTGCACTTGGACCCCTCCCCCCCCCCGTCACCACCCTTGGCCTAGTTCCAAGCAGGTGTCCCCTGCGTTGAATCAAAACAACACCTATCTTAGATTTTTTGCTTGGCATGTCCCCGCCACCCCCAGTTTCTGTTTGGCTAACTCCTCCTTACCGTTCAGGTCTCATCTGTGACGTCCCCACCTCAGAGGTGTCTTCCTTGCCACCTTCCTCAAAGCAGCTCGTGCCCCGCCTCCCAACACATCCATCCGTTTTCCCGGTTTTGATTCCTTCTTGGAACGTGACGTGTACCTGTGTGAGCGTGCACGTGCTGAGGGATTACGTGCCTCGCCACGACCTCATGACAGTCAAAGCCACGCTGGTTTTTTTGTTTTTTTTTTTTTAAGCGTCAACTGCCGAGAGCCCACGCGTTGCCTGGTACACAGTAAGAGACCAACCAATAGTTGTTGAAAAAAAAAATGAAAAGATTCATCAATGAACGAGTGAATGACTTATAGAGGAGCATTATCTTCAGAATCCTAAAGAGAAAACTCTAGGTTTATGAAGCCCAGGATACGTGCTGTCTTAGCAACTGCCCCCTCCAGAGTTGGACTGGTGAGCACTCTGTAAGAGCGAAGCCCTTACACTGGCTTAGCACAAGGTTTCGGAGTCACACAAAACTGGCTCTGACACCAACTGCATTACATGGGGCAAGTCACTCAAAATCTTTTCACTTCACCTTCCTAACCTGAAACATAGATTCTCGTGATCTCTGTGAAGGCCAAACAACATAAATCACAGGATATTCTTGGTCCTTAAGAAGTGTCCATGCTAGGACAGCTCTGGCCACCATCCCCTCTGGCTTTGAAACCCTTGTTTTCCTCCCGTTTCCTAGTCCAAGACTCACTGGGCCTTTGTCTCATTCTTTTATTTTCCCACTGTTCCTCGGGTCACCTGGATGTCACCTGGATGTCCCCTGGAAGCCTCTGCCTGCCATCCTGTGGACCGGGGAGTGAAACAGTCGTATCTGCGTTTTCACTGCTGCCCATGCTGACCACAGAAAGGAATGGACGGAAGACAGAAGGGAAGCTACCGACCCAGAGCCTGGTCCAGTTTTCAAGGTGGACACAAGCGTGATAAGATAAAGACGCAGGCTAGGGCCGGAGATAATCCACGGGAGAGGATGGATCAGGGGACACGCCTGAGACACAGCAGGCAGGGATTGCCCGGTGATTTAGGTGGGAAGCCATGAAAAAAGAGCATAACGATGTCTCTGAGGTTTCCAGCTTGGGAGGCCAGGGTCCCAAGGTCGCCGTTAACAGATATTTAGGGTGCGAGAGAGACACACCCATATCAGGAAGAGAAAATGAGTTTGGTTTGGACGTGCAGTGTCGGGGTTACCTACGAGACGTCCAAGGGATGTCCAAAAGGCATGAGAGCAAATGGGTTCGCCTTGGAACCCAGACATTTGGGTTGGAGAGATAGTTGGGGGGCCATTTGGTAGCAAGGTGATTAACAGAATCCACGGAAGTGGATGAGCTCACCACCAAGATAGAGTTCCGTTCCTATTTTAAAAAAATAAATAAATAAAAAGCTGAAACTCCCACATTTCACAGGCTTTCAGAGAAGGGGAAGCCAGATAAAGAAAGCAGGAAGACACAGGCAGAAAAGTAGAAGAATTAGGAAAGGCTGAGAGGTCCTGGTGAAGGGAAAAAAAGGAGAAAAAACAAGTATACAGTAATTACACAAATGTATACATATGTTAAGATTCATACAACCATACACCGAAATAAGTCGATTTTGCAATACAATTGCTTACAAAATGAAATCAATAAATCTAAGAAGGAAAGGTGACTTAGATCCTACCTACAACAGAAAAAAAAAACCTTGGTTAACATTTCAGCAAGTTCCCTTAAAGAATTTCCTTAAAAGTTGTTTTCTCCCCTAAGGCACTTTCTGAAATGTCATTGTATGTGCAATTAACAAGTACGAACGTCATGGACCCCGATTTACATACCATCGCTTTACATCCCATGTGTTAAACAGGTAAAGTGGGGCCACACGAGACAGGGGCCCGGCCGAGACACCCTTGAATTCAGCAGAAGGAAAAGACAGTGCAAACCTAAGAAGAGGATATGATTTCATTCGAAGTCATTTTCAATTCTACCTGAAGCTTCGACGCATACATCTTTTTAGAAAGCTCTGTCCCCATGTTTCGAAGACGGGGAAAGCAGAGCCTGCTCGTTTTTTTCTGGAAAGGGTTGGTGGTGGCGGAGCGCCTCGCCGCCCGAATCAGCCCTTACGTGTGGCACTGTCGCCATCTGCTGGGCGTGGGTGACAACGCCGCAGACAGCAAGCTTTTTACAGGCGCCCAGACCTAACCTGGGGCCCACCTCCACCTCGCCTCGCCCCGCCCCCATTAAATACTCAGCCATCCCCTTGGCCACAGAGAATTAAGCATCAAACAGATTACCAGGGAAGGCAGGGTTCCAAACCTCATTGAATGTGATTTAAACGTTTTGTGGCAAAGAAGGCAAATTGGTACACGAGGGCCACGGGCATGGAAACGAGGAGCCCCAGGCCCAGGCCCCGCCTCGCCGCCACGTGTGCTGACACTCGGGTCCACCCAGCGAGACCCCAGGCTCTGTCACCAAGCACAGTCGCATTTGGGTTCAGAGCCCAGCAGTGCTCTTAGTAGTAAAATTAAGTTGGTGTTTGGCTTCCAGCTACCTGTCTGCTCTCTCAATTTCTTAATAAGTTCTGGGCTTAGGGTAATAAAAGGGATGAATGAGCATCTTCAAACCTTGTATCTTCCCAGAGCGTGTGTGCACAGCCAGGCACTGGGGAAGGGAAGGCTTCCTTCCAGACGCCCTGGGAGAAGCGATTTCTTAGGAAATCCCTATGATCTCACACAGGAGGCCACCGAGGCGCTGACCCTCAGGATGAAGCCCTGTGACGCTGCCACATTTAAGCCTTTGACCACAGCTTGGCGGCGAGATCTGCTTCATCCTCCTCTCTCTTCACACAGGTCACCTACTGAGAGCCCCAGAGATATATGAGGCAGGGGGACCCTCGAACAGGCAATGAGCTTAGAGCCCCCAAGTCCTAAGGCGGGTTTCATACAAGCACTGAGACTACGCTGATTCCAGGGCCCCGAGTGCAGCCACGTTGGCAGACGTGGGCCTAACGGCGGCCTCCAGCAAGGGGAGAAGGGACACAGCCAGGCGGGGCAGGTGAAGCCGGCAAGGGCAAGCGAGAAACGAGATGGAAGGACTCACATAAAGGGCCGGGTCTGGAGACTGGCGTGCAGGTCCACGCATCACGACCATGACCTCAGTGTTAGGGGAACTTTGTGGGGGACACGCCTCTCACCACAACACTCAGATGATAGAGACTTCGGGTAAGAGAGAAAAGGTTCTCGATCCTCCTGACTGGAGAGAGAAGCCCACGTGCCAGGCGGTTTCATCCTTGGATTGATCCTCTCTCCACCTAATGCCCCTTCTCTTGCCAAACGAAGCCACTCAGAACCAGCAAGTCATGGTTTGGGGTATTTTTTGCATTTTGTTAATATAGCATGTGTATTTAGTGTCTGCTGGGGTCAGGCACCATACGGACAGGGGGTCGGGGGGGCGTGGACACGACAATCAATACAACAGACTCTCAGGTTCATCCTGCTGGAGCTCAAAGCCACGGCCCAGGCAGCTTCACGGTGACGGAGACCAGGTCTGGGATCGGACAGCTGGGCTCCCGTCTGCCACCTCCGGCCTGAGTGAGCAGGGCAGGTTCCGAGCTCCTCTGTGCCATTGTTTTCCTCGCCTGGAAAATGCGGATAATAATAGTGCTGGCCTCATAAGGCTGTTGGTATTAAGTGAGGCTGCAGAGGACAGCCTACGCCTGTGCCAGACAAGCTGCGCCCTTGATATACGCAGTCCTAGGGCCTTCGCTCTCGTGTAATAACTGGGCTGAACGGAGCAGATGGTAGGTTTGATCAGGGAGGAGGTCACTGACCGAGAACATTCCTTGGATATTGTCGTAGGCAGAATGTCCCAAAGACGTCCACTCTGCAATCTGTTACGCTGGGACCTGAAAGTTTCTATAGCAAAAGAGACTCTGTAGCTAAATTAAGGGTCTGGAGAAGAAGAGATTATCCTGGATTATCCAGGCGGGCCCAGGGAGGCGGGAAGGTCAGAGTCCCGTATGAAAGAAGATGATGTAATGATGGACGCAGAGGGAGAAAAGATGAGAGGATGTGAGCCCCTGGCCTCGAGCCAAGGAATGTGGGCAGCCTCTAGAAGCTAGAAACAGCATGGAAGCTTCTAGAACGACTGGAAGCCTGCTGACACATTGACTTTAGCCACTTAAGATGCATTTTGGACTTCTGGCCTCCAGACCACAGAAGAATACATTTCTGTTGCTAACTACTAAGTTCAGGGGCAACTTGTCACAGCGACCATTGAAAACTCATACGGATTTGAGTAAGAACGTGAGCTTATTTGCTTACAATGCACCCCTTTTGACAGACAGCCTCGGAGACATGGAGGAGGGCTGGCCTGGGGTTTGAATCCTGCCTCTCTACCTGGCCGTGTGTCTCTGGATATGGCATTTAACATTTCAGAGCCTCACGGTTCCGTCTCCAAAATGAACACAATCATTCCAGGACTTAGCTGCAAAAGTACAGAGCAGGCACTCAGCAGTAATACCACTCTTTCCACCAAAAATACAGTGCCCTCCCTCTGCCCCCCAAAGAGCTGATTATTCGAAGTCTCCATCTTTCCTGCACTTCGAGTCAAGGTGTCCACTTGCACGCAGGCCACTGTCCATTTCTAAGTATTTCACTTCTCACTGCGGTCTCAGGTTGGGACCAACGACCGAGATATACCATATGTTTGCCGGAGATAATGTTTTTGGTTTCTGTGACCACGGCCTGCTGATAGCACAAGGTCCACCCAGCCGTGCTCCCAGACCCTCCTCGTGAGAGTCGGAGACCCCCTGGCTGAGCGTCCGTCCTGTGCTCTAGGCTACCTTGTCATCAGCACACACACCCATTCACCACCCTCTCGTCCTACCCTGGAATGCTGGAGACACAGAGCGGAACATTCCGGACTGCTGCTCGTGCTCCCGCCAGCAGTGCCCGGCACAGGCTGGCTGTGGGGCCCTGCGCTGGAGATTGTGGGTAGGCTGCAGGGTTTCCATCCCCCTTCCCTCATCTTTTCTTGGGAGGGAGTTTTGGGAATTAGACAAAAACTGCATCCTCTGTTAATTTAGTGACGTACTAGAATCGCATGACAAGCGGCGGTCAGTCCCGGCAAACACACAGACGCTTCGCTCTTAGACAAGACGCAGTCTCCTCCCCGCATTGTCCCTGCTCCATCTCCGCCACACCTCCAGCCCCAAAAGGGACTTCCACGGACTATGGCGCCCATGCCAGCCCAAGCCTGTTGAGGGATGGGAGGGAGGCGAAGACGGGGGGTAGTGGGGAGCTCCCTGGGGACGCGGGGGAAAGAGCGAAGGAGAGTCGTGGGGGAAGGACTCACCCAAGGACGTCCAGCTCGGACCGAGGATCCAGACTCAGACCGAGGACTGTCCCGCGGGCTCCCTCCACACGCTGGCGCCTGGCAGTGTGGTTGTCGTCCTGCCACAGTGGGGTCTCTTCACAGACACCGTGTCTTTTTACCAATGGAAGGTCTGCGGCAACCCTGCCCCGAGCAAGTGCGTCGGCTCCTCGTTCCTGGTGAAGATGCCGCCGAGGCTGTTGGAATGACAACGGAGGACTCAGACTCCTGGACGCCTTTAGCGAATAAAGCCGCGTGGGGTCTGAGCGCTGACTCCGGTGTTGGACGAAGTTCTCACCGTGGGTCAGAGGCTGTGGACAGCATCACCTGCTGCCGAGAAATCGCCTGCGAGGAGAGGAGCAATCGATGCGACAAGCGACAAGCATCGCTGTCGTCTTATTTTAAGAAATTGCCCCAGCCGCTCCTGCCTTCAGCAACCGCAGTCCCGACCCATCGGCAGCCTTCAGCATCCCGGCGAGACCCTCCACCTGCAGAAGGGTTATGTTATGACTCGTTGAAGGCTCAGAGGATGGCTGGTGATTTTTAGCAACGCGGCATTGCTAAAATGTGTCCATTTTTAGACACAATGCCATGGCACACGTCAGTATACTGTGCACATAACTTTCGTGGGCGCTGGGAAACTCAGACTTTGCGTGACTCACTCTATGGTGGTGGTCTGGGACCCAGCCCACAATATCTCTGGGGTGTGCCTGGCGAGACCTGCACCTCCATCGTTCCCAAGGTTACGGGTGGAGCTAAGACACTGCATACACATACCTCGTGTCACCAACACTTGCGAGAACCCGTGGAGATGGTTTTTTCCTTCCCGTGATGTACGTGAGAGGCTGACACCCAGCGATCAGCATGGCGAGGGACCCACTGGGCGAGCCAGGATCCAAGTCCCTGTCACCCGAGGCGCCAGCCGACCACCGCTGGTGGCCCCGGCCTCCCTTCCCCAGCACGGCATCCAGAGCCAAGAACATCCCGAGAGCCTCTTGCAACAAGGCCCCCAAGTCCTGGGTGGTCCAGAAACCTGGAAGCGAGCATCGAGTTGTACCCCGGAACAAATGAAGAACTGGAAGCGAGGGGTCCTTCCCACGCTGGAAACAGCTGGGCCCAGCTGAGCATCAGGACAGCGTGGCCTCTGCACGCGGCTCCGTGCCTCAGGGGGAGGCGTATCTGCTGCACCGTCTCAGGAGGAGGCCAGGGACGTTTGCAGAGAGAGAGAGAGAGAGAGAGAGAGAGAGAGAGAGCAGCACTTCGGGTCAGCACCAGCGTGGGCTGGGACGGCAAGGACGCCAGCCGGCTGCAGAGGGGAGGTGGTCCTGAGCCAGAGGGTGGGGGTGGGGGATCTGCAGAAATGCCCCAGAGCTCTGGGCACAGCAGGAAATCAGGGCGACAGGCAAACAGCCAGCACCCTCCCTGCACACACAGGCAGGAACACACACCCGCT